>NKZZ01001389.1:475120-577171 GCA_002370815.1 Metschnikowia hamakuensis
GGTTTTTTTTTTTTTTTTTTTTGATTCCATCAATTATCAACCAATAGATATTAAGTATACCATAAATAGATTTTCGGGGATCACGTGTGTAATAGGTGTAATTAAAAGACCATAGACCACACCAGAATGAATCACTTTACGAACAAATTTAATATGGTAAGTTCAAAGGATTAACACGATCGAATGGATGGAATTCTAAGGCTGTTATTAATACTTCGGGTGTACTGGTCTATCTGTTTGAGTATGGTGTTTAAGCTTATTATTGTCTAGACTATCGGGTTGTACTGTAATGGTACTACTCCACTATACTATACACTCCTGGGACTTTACTCTACTGTACTAGGGGCTTTTTTTATATTTGTCCATTTTCTCCCATTTCTATTCCCGTGATTTTTCGTCAAGTCCAATATTGTTTCTAACTTGTCTTTTTGTCCAATTCTTGTCCATTTATTGTCTAATTTCTGTCCAATTATTGTCTAACTTTGGGGTCCTCAAATTATACGATTTAAGGTAACTGTTCCATTTTTTCTTCCATTTTGCTTCTGTTATTATCTATTATCTCTAATTTGTAGCATGGTTTCAACACTATATTACATTAGTAGGCTGGGGCTGTCGACTGCAAAAGCACTCGCACGTCCGAGATCTTCTGCAACATTTGCTCGAGACGAACGAGAAGGCCCATGTTTTGCTTGCACTGCACAAGAAGGCGGGTCCGGGCCTCCAAATCAGAGGCCATTTTGTTGGCTTTTTTGACCGTCAAATTCGTCGACTTGTGGCCTTGGATGCGCTGGTCCAAGTGCCGCATGCGTGCCTTGCCCTGCCGCACCTTTCCTTTGGTCAAGGCTACCACCTCCACGAAATACTTCTCCATGCCATCGAGACTTTGCTTCTGGTAGAGCTGGCGCAAATGCCGCGGGTCCTTGTCTTTGATGGTTCTGCAGCTGTCGAAATACTTTTCGTAATCGTCCAATTGGCTGGCCATCTGGTGCGGCTCCGCCTTGGCATCTAATGCTTTCAAGAGCTGCTCCACTCGAATGGAGAGTGTCCTGCTGCCTAGCATATGTAGCCGTCCGTGTTCTTCCACGGTTTGTGGCGACTTCTGCAATGCTTCGTAGAATTGTATGACTGCCATTTCATTTTCCTGTGCCTCTTTTTGGAGAAACTTTTCTGTATGGAGGGGTATCTTCTCTTTCTGTCCTTGATCTTCATCCCTTCTCGTTTGACTTATTTCCTCCCTTCTCGTTTCACTTGTTTCTTCCCTTCTCTTTTCACTTAGTTCCTCCCTTTCATTCTTTTCTCCATTCAAAATAGACCGTATTAGTTCATTGTCCTGAGTATGTGCTCTGCTCGTGGTTCGACTCAACTCCTCCAACTGCTCCTTCATCCTTTGCATCTCCTTCTCCTTCTCCTCAATGAGACTGTTCAAATTGCGGATCTTTGTGGAGGCCTCGATCTGGTTCATGTACATGGCCTCCTTCTGCTCCATCAACTCCGCCGTACTCTGCGCTCGAAGCACCCTGCTATGCTCTTCTGCTTCGCTCTTCATGGCCTCCATGCGCTCCTCAATGGAGAAGATCCGCGCCTCAAAGTCCGCTTTGACAAGGTACAACTTGCGCTCGTAGTCGGCTTCGGCCTCACGCCGTTTCGCTAGCTCGGCCTCGAGCTTCTGTTGCATGGAGTCCTTGATTCTTTCAAGTTTGGCCTCCTGCTCCCGAGCCCGGCGCTGCTCTATTGTGTGTGTGACTTCATCCATCTCCAATTGTCTCTTGGAGTCTCGAAGCTCAAAGATCTTATTGTAGTCCACGGTTTCAGGAGCCACCGACGGCTGGGGGACAGCACGGAAGAGTTCCTGCCGAGGCTCTGTCAAAGACGAGATGGACTTTTCGAGTGGTTTGTATCCGGAAGAGTCTAGAGCATCGAGGCTGAAGGTGTTGAGGAACGTTTTGACCCTGCCCAAGAGGCCTTTGGACTTTCGGCTATTCGGCTTGGACACCCTGGAGGATCCACTCTGGGGTTTTAAAGAGTCAAAAAGGGACTCTGTTTGACTTTTTCCATCACTTCTTCCATAAATTTCATAATCACTTCTTCCATCACTGCGTCCAGGTTCTAAATCGTTCTTTGGGCCAGAGTTGAAAGGACCCTTCTGATGATAATTGTAATTCAGCCCATACTCCAGGCCGCTTTTCAGCCCATAACTAGAGTATCGCCGTCGCTGGAGGGTATCGTACTTTTCACTAAGCGATTGCCGGGGATTTCCACCAAGTGACTGGGAATATGTCAGCTGGAGGCTGTGCACGGTGGGAATGGACTCGGGCGATGGATCTCGGGGCCAGGGTCGCAGGTACGGTTTGGAATTGGCATATGCTTCTCTTCGGCTCTGGGCATACTTTTCAGCCAAGCTTCTTTTGGGCGCCATGGATGCTTAGGCCCGCCAGCGGAGAATGCGGTGTATACTACAGGAGGAGATTTTCTTTTGTTTGTTTGTAATTTGAGCAGTCGCGTTACTTCGCGTTTACCCCAGATGCAACCATTCGCCCACATGCAACCATTCGCAGCCACGCTCAGCTGCCAATGTCGATCTCTCCCACAAGCTCCGTCTTGCGGCTGGAGCTGGACACATACACTTTATACGTGCCGGTTTGAATCACCCACTGCTGGCTTTTCGTATCCCAGATACTCAAGTCTCGGTGCAAGAGCTTGAACTTGATGCCGATCGACTGCTTGGCATCCAAGAACACCTTCTCGAACCCACGCAACACCTTGGGAGGTGAGGGGACCAAAGTGTTGGGGAACTCAATGTACAACTGTGACACGTAGCCTCCGTAGGACGTTCCGTCGTTGGAGATCTGAACGGCAATCTCGTAGATTTCCTCCCATAACGCAGGATTGCCTCCTACTCCTCCGCCGGCCAATGGAGGGGTATTTCGGTGGTTGGGCCGGTATCCAGTGGGGTAATCGAAGCTTTCTTCGTCATCTAAAAGCCTCACTTTTTCATCGTACAAGTAAGGATAGATGTATCCAGGCACCGTGTCAAACTCTTCATATGGGAATAATGCTTCCTCGGGGTCACAGATATCATCCTCCACCGAGGGATTGACCGACAGATAATCGGGCGGGGTAAAGAGGAACTCTGTTGGCGAGTTCAACTCCTTGATGCGGAGGTTGTGCACCAGAAACCTCGTGTACGACAACCCAAAGCCAAACGGATACCGGGGCTTGATGGCGTGCTTGTCGAAAAACCTATAGTCAAGGTAGATTCCCCGGTCAAAGATATCCTGCGGCTCGTCTCCATCCAGAAGAGTATCGATGATAGGCACATAGTGCTGTGGTTTCTTGGAGATGGTGAATGGAAGTCTGCCCGAAGGGTTTTCCTCGCCAAAGAGCACTTCTGCTATGGCTTCTCCACCAAACTGACCCGCAGGGGCCGTGTATAAAACACCCACCACATTCTCGTGCTCGATCCATCTCTCCATATCAACGGGCCCAACCGAAGACACCACCACCACGGTCTTCTTGCATCGGTTGGCCACACTCAACACAAGCTCATCTCCATTATTCCATAAACTGACATTCTTTCGGTCTCCATAGTTTCCATCCACCTCAATGTAACCTTCTCCTGAATGCGCCGTGACCATCACAATTGCCATGTCTGCATAGTCCGACTGCTCCTCTATATGTGAAAGATCCCAGTTGTTGGTGTTGGTATCAAGAATGATTCTCCGCTCCTCGGCCCGTTCCTGGATCGCCTGGTATGGCGTGTTCACTATGGGATTGTTGATTGCTGCTGATCCCCACCCGGAAACGATCATTCCCAGTGTACATCTTTGGTCCTTGCAATTGAATCCTCTGCTGTCTGCATTCTGCGCTGCTCCAACCAAAAGTAATCTGCGTACTCCATTTTCCCTCTGGATAGGGAGGTGGTGCCCGGCATTCTTCAATAACACAATGGCTTCCTTAGCCATCTCATGTGCAACGTTGTCGGAAAACTTGGACCTGGCGTCGATGTGCCAGTTCTGCTGGGAAATGGCTCCGTAGTGCTGGTACGGATATTGCTGGCCATAAGTATGAAAGGTCCAAGAGCTGAAGTTGGGCACATTATCCTCGGATGGTAGTCTTAGGTATTTGGAAGCAAAAAACGGCACAAGGATCCGCGTCACCATATCATCGAGCCGTTCCTGGGGAATGGTATCATTGAAAATGGCTCTGGTCAATGAAGGGCCCCAGAACGACCGCCCACTGAGCCACTCATCAAACACCTCCCCAGGCATAGACATATCCAAGCCAGCAAGAGCAGAGTACACCCCGGAATGCTGAGCTCCCCAGTCAGACACCACAAAGCCCTGGAACCCCAACTCCTCTTTCAAGAGGTAATTGAGCAAGTACGAGTTCTCACACGAATGGCTATTGTTCACCTGGTTGTACGAGCAGAGAATTCCTCCCACGCCTGCACGCACAGCATCAGCAAATGGCCAGAGGTAGATTTCATGCATGGTCCGGTCACCAATGTTGGAACTGATGGATGATCGGAGATGGCCCCACCCATTGGTGTCCCACTCGCCCACCTGCCGGAAATGCTCTTGTTCATTCCCCACAAAGTGCCGTGCAACGGCCACCACGCCTTCCTCTTGCATCCCTTCGATCTGCTGTGCTCCCCCCACGCCTTGGAGGTACGGGTCAGCACCAAAACTTTCCCAGTTTCTTCCTCCTTGTGCTTTAGACCCAAGGGGCCCAATTGTCGGTGCTATGGCAATATGCACGTTCTTTTCTTTGAACTCTCGGCCAAGAGCCTTGCCTTTGAGCTTCATCAAGTTCCGGTTGAAAGTGCTTCCTGAGGCCAAGCCCGAGGGAAAATGCGTCACAAAGTCGGTGAACCGTACGCCATTGGGCCCATCTTGTAAGCAGAGACTTGGAATACCCAATCTGGGGACCGACCCGGTGTTCCCCACACAAGGGCCCGAGCCCCAGCCTGTTCCCGTGGTAATGTTGACTTTCTCCGGAACTGACATTTTTTCCACGAGTTTGCGCACCTTCTGGTACGCTTTCTGCCATGCCCCTTCAATGCGGCCTCCCAAAGCTGGTTTGTTAGATTAAGTTACTTGGAAAAAGGTCTTATATACATACGACTTGGATAGTAAGGGGTCAGCCAGTAGTACTCCAGCACGTCATTTTCTGCCACATACATAAGAGGGGTTTCTTCGTGGAACCCTCTCTTTCTGAGCTCGTGTTGTGTCTCGTTTGCAGTATAGTCTAGATGTTCCATGATATCACCAACTTTCAACTGCATGGCCATGCTGGCGAAGCAAAGCACATGGAGAAGATAATTCGTTCTCATTGATGGATTCGACTTCGCTGTTTCTTGTTTCCAAACTTTGGATTTAGAAAATGATTGGTTTTTTAAGAACGTTGCCCAAATCAAATCTGAGTTGTAGAGGAATTCGCATGGACTAAATATGACGCGACCTTTTGCAGCCTCATTTGTGCTTCGCAGCCACAAAGCTCACAGCGCGCTCACCATATGCACTGATACTCATACAATGCACTGATTTCCACCATGCCTCTATTATTGAAAGCCCTCCACCTGCACCTGCACTGCAGTGATGACGTTAGGTGCAAGACCGTTGATTGGAGATGAATCAAAATCTAGTCTTGTCATGGTACTTGAACTGCGTAGAGTCGAGTTCGACCCATTGCTGTGTTGATGGATCATGGGCGACAGTAGCTGCCTGACCATGGGAGGTAGTTTGGGTTGACTCAAAGAATGGTTGCACAAGTTTTGGTTCGGTAGAAGCGGCTTGACAGGCTTGTGGCCTGCTTTGATTGAAGGACTAGACGGCCCACTGAGCAGCAGGTTTTCGGAAGCCACGGCCGGTTGTGTGTAGTTGGCTGATGTTGATGATGCTGTAGTCATCACACTGCTATGCTTTCTGCTGCTTATGGTGAGTTCTAGGTCCTGGATTGCCAACAGCGAGATGGAGTCCAACACGTCTCCGGTGGATTTGGAATGTCCATGGCCTTTTCTTGGTTTTTCTGGGGTTCTAGGAAGGTTTCTCGGGCCATCACCATGGTTCGGTAATTGTACTGCATTTCCTTGCTCAGGCCGCAATTTCAAGGCTTTCGTGATGGGTTCCATAGCAAAAACATCCTGGTTTTTGTCTGAAAGCAGCATGAACTTTTCATATAGTTTCCCGGCCGACTCTGGATCAAGCAACATGGCACTTTCGAAGTAGCCTGGACGTGAGTCATCAATCTTTATAAGATTTTTCGGCTTGACTCCGTTAAACAAGTTAAAGAGTTCAATGCGGTATGTCTTTGTTAGCTTGTTGCTAGAGATGAAGATATTGTTTAGCTTTGAGTTTTTGCCTGAAACTTGTTTAAGGAGCGGTATAAGCAGAGACATCTCAGAGAGCTTATTCCTGCGCAAGTCAATTTTCTCTATCAGACATAGGTTTTCGAGACCCTCGAGATTTTCAAGTTTGTTGTTGTTGAAATTGATGGTGACAAGGTGTTTCATGTTTGCCGGGAGGTTTTTCAAGGAGGTGATATAATTGTCTGAGAAGTTGAGGTACTTCATGTTGCGTAGCTGCTCGAGGCCAAGCGGAACTTCCTCCAAAAGATTGTTCGACAAGTTCAACTTGACGAGGTTGACTAGCGGTTTGAACACAAGCGGCTGGATGTGGGTGATGGAGCCCTCGGTGACCGTGAGCTGCTTCAAATGAAACCATTTGTTGTCCAGCAACGTATTATGGTCCGATTCGGGGGCCTCAAACTCGTGGTTGGACTCGTAGAAGTCTTTGCGGATGTTAGGCGTGGATGCAGAAGTTTCCGAGGCCGTCATGGCTCTCCGACGGTGCTGGGTCAAGAACGTGGGCATTTGCAGGTCTAGAGCATGATTTTCGATGGTTCTTTTGTTCAGGCGCCCCATATTGAAGGAAGAGCGTCCGTTCTCGTCCTCATTCACAAGAGAAATGATGATTTCTGCAAGATCGGAGACCTTTGTATTCCTAACAATCAAGATACGCAAGCGTTCGCTCATTTGATGCCATCCAAACACTTCGTTGGGCTCATATTCCACTAGCTCAAGCACCTGGAGGTTCTTGAACATCTTAAGGGGCACGGAGGTATCACACGGGTACTCCTCATAGCCACTGATACTGTTGACCTTGGTGTGAGGGCTCAATATCAAGCATGGGATCTTGGTAAAAGACAGGAACAAGTATTTCACGTCCTTCTGGATGACCCGGGGGTCTCTGCTAAAGGAAAACGACATCCAGTATACAGAAGCACTGGACACCATTGACTTCATGGAGTTGATGGAGGTGATGGACTTGGCATCACTCTCGAAGTTGCGTTGGGAACGGGCATTGTTTGCCATAAAAGAGATGAATGTAGGCTCATGGTTTGGGTTATCGAGCTTGACATTCAAAGGCCCCACGTCCACATCCATGGCCGAGTTCTCGATGCGCTCCAAGATATAGTAAAGGTGGTGGGTGGTGAGGCTGGGTCTCAAAGGTTTCACCTTGGTGGGGCTCCGGACCTTGGAGTAGCAAAGAAGCCCATTGGCCAAGGCCTCCTCGTTGCGCCGAATATAAGTGGCTAGCCGTTGGACGTATACATCGCCCTCCATGGAAGAGCCATTGTCAAAAGCACCCATGGACGGACGGGAATTGATCAAGCTAGAAGGCTAAGGGGATAAAGGGCTAAAGGGCTGCAGTAAATCCAGGCTCAAACTGGGAATTACAAGATGTCTTTGACTGGCGAGTCGTATATTATGCACGATGGGAAGGAACGGAGGAACAATGGCTCTGGGTGGCTCTTGTTATTGTTTTGGCCCTGGCCTGCGCGCACTGCCGCACCGTTGTTTACGGTCACTTCTTCTACTCGGCCTCACTGCCCCGTCCCTCAAAAAGACAAAAAGTCCCCACCAATACTCATCTTTTCCATTCCATATAATTTTTTTTCTGCCTTTTTGATTCTGTTTTTTAATTATAATTTTCTGAACTTTAGATTCTTACTTTCTTAATTTTTGGTTATTTTTTTTTCTTTCTTGGTTTCTTGGTTTCTTGGTTTCTCAGTTTCTCAGTTTCTCAGTTTCTTGGTTTCTCAGTTTCTGGGTTCCTGGTTCTTGGTTTCAAATGCCTCTTTTCCACCACTCACTATTTGAAGGCTGGGGCTACATCAACAAATTCGCGAGATCCCTTCCTTCCATAGTCTGCAATGCAAATGCTATTTTTTTTTTTTTTTTTTTTTTTCAGATCATGTATTACTTATAAACAGCTAAACAGGACTTACTAAAATAACTACATAGGTTTAGTCACCCATCACCAAAAATGCATGGCGAAGAAGATATCATTGAAATGGCTTGCAATTGGTCTCAAGCGGGGCTCAGTGATATGCCGGTGTACGGGTTTATTTAGAATAAGCACCCAGAATATCTAACATAGTCTTTTGTAGAACTGTCTTTTGGATTTTTTTTTTGAAGAACTGTCTTTTTGGAGGATTTTTTTTTGAAAAATAGTTCTTTTGATATGGTCGTGCTCTGCACACAAAAAATAATTCTGTTTCTCTTTTTTGTCCTTTGTCTTTTGTCTTTTGTCTTGTCTTTTGTCTCTTCATCCATGATATGAGCCCGTTCCAGTGCTCACACTCGCTCCTGCACACACCGCGAGGTTCTCAAGTCCACGTCAATACTCACAACGTATCACTTCTCCAACCCAAGGCTCCAAATGAACTTACGCCAGCAAATCACCCAGTTCTTGAGCTTGGCTTACGTTTTCACCTCGGCATTTGTGGCCTGGAAAACGTTGGGCGTCATTGCTTACTCCCACTCACCCATTGTGGTTGTCTTGTCCGGCTCCATGGAACCGGCCTTCCAAAGAGGAGACATTTTGTTTCTCTGGAACAGAGACCTGAGTGCTCGCGTGGGTGACGTGGTGGTGTACGAAATCAAGGGCAAGTCCATTCCTATTGTGCACCGTGTGTTGAGAGAACACCATAATTCCGACAAGCAGCTCTTACTCACCAAGGGTGACAATAATGTCCAGGATGATCTTCTGCTTTACTCGCGCAGACAGAACTATTTGAACCAGAAGACAGACTTGGTCGGCACTGTCAAGGGTTACTTCCCGATACTTGGATACGTGACCATTCTACTCACTGAAAACGTATACTTTAAGTATGCTTTAATGGGGTTCTTGGCCCTCTCAGCAGGCTTGGGCGGAGAGTAGTGAATATTCAATAAATCTAGCGTACACTTAACATTCGTTTGGTATTAGAAAGTAAGAGTATTTCAGAACCGCTAAAAATAGACGGTGATCTTGCTTGGGGCTGGACAGTCTAAAAATAAAAAAGAAGTGCCTTCAGCCAGATTCGAACTGACGATCTCCTCATTACTAGTGAGGTGCCTTACCAACTTGGCCATAAAGGCATTTGTTGAAATTAAGATTTTTGTGATATTTAAGTTGTCAAAAGAAATACTTTTTCACAAAGAGGCAAAAATTTGCCACAATAGTCACTGTTTTCGTCTCTCATACACCGAATTTATATCTTTGAGAGCTTGCGTCTTATCAGCTGTAAAATCTGGGTGCAGTCCACATGCGCACTAAAGTAGCACTGGAAATACCCCCCAGTTCGCACCATAATTACTGAGAATTCTCCATACTCAATCATTATACATCACATTCCCCAGCCCTGAATCTTAACATCTCAAAGAAAACACAATTTACTAATTTTTCATATTTTTCATATTTTTTCATATGTTTTTTTTAAATTCATACATTTTCGATCATCTTTATAAAAACCCATTTTCCAGCCGTTAGTCCAAAGAAAAATCCCCCAGTTTTGGCCAGTGCTCAACCACAAGCTGAGATAAATCATTTTATAAATTCTCACAGTAATAAACACCAAGTTGCAAATTTACACATGGACATAAAAAATCGAAATTTCAAGAAAAAAACATCTAAATGTAGTCCTTTCCGTTTGAATATGTTTAATATTTTCAAATCCCTTTTTTTTTTCCGTTCCCAGGCTCAAGTGTCCGGGACTGAACATAAATAGATCCTAATAGCACATTTATACACCGCACCAATTTTAATATCAGCTAAAATCAGTTGATATATTGGGTTACGTCAAGCACAAAATTTCAATGTGACTCAATTTTTGGCTACTCTTTGAAAAGGAAAAGAAATGAAAAAGCTGATTTCCTATTTCGGCCAGTTCTATCTTGGCTAGTCCTTTTTAGGAAACGAGAAGCTGTGAGCTGTTCTCTTTACATTCTTGAGTATTACACTACCATGGCATATTTTTCGATAGGGCAAGCTGAGAGGTTGCGTCAGCAATAGAATTTTGATGGTGCACTAAGGCTTTAGAAAATTATGGGGTTTGGGGAATATTTTGGGTCCGAAGTGGCATGTCAATAGGGCGAAGTGTAGACATGTGCTGCACATAGACGATATTCCAATCCTGAGTGTAGTCGAAAATTATAAAGTACAACATCTACACAGATATACAAAAATTGTAAATTTTCTCGAATCTTCTGTACTGCCACTTATGAGCAATGTGGGAAAAGGAGAAAAAAAGGAGAAAAATATAAGCGACCTCGGTGAGGGTCGAACTCACGATCTTGAGATTAACAGTCCCACGCCTTAACCAACTTGGCCACGAAGCCTCTTATGAGCTAGAAAAATCTGGAGATTACCATAGGCTATTTTTTAAAGAAAGACATTACTTGTACATCCTCAATTTATATCAGCATGTATTGAAGCTACATTAACCGAGCCTCGTCTACTTGAATAATTTGGCTAGCTCAATAGATCGCGATACTATATGCACCGAGTCTAATCCTGCAGGGAATGTGTACTTGAACGGAAACACAGTTTTCAGTTCCCTGGATAGAATTTTTTTCCTAACAAGCGATATTGGACCCCGAGGCACAATATGCAGGAGCCACATATTAAGCACCAAGTTTTTAATTCCTCGATGATTGCTTATGAAAAAAGGGCAGTCTTTGAATATAATCACTATGAGTTTATGTTCATTTTTCTGGAAACACAAATTCTAACATTTGTATTTCATATAGACCATTTGTCATTTGCATGCAATAATACTACATAAGCCTTGCGACTTTTGCATCCCTCAGTTGCGCGCAAGCTCTTCAAATTCTCCAGTCCCCATAAAATGAGGAGACAATCTAACCATTCTGAGACCATTGTGAAACATGAACATGAACATGAAACATGAAACATGACGCATGAGATGAAACCCGAAACACGAAATATGAAACACAGAAATATGAAACACTAAAATCTAAAACACTCAAACATTTATGTTCACATACAGTCAGATATGCTCAGGAAGCTCTCTATTTCTGTCTAATCATATGCACAGTGACAGAACAGTGACAGCAGTAACAGAACAGTATATTTTTAGGAACAGTAAAAAAAACTAACAGCATGACAGTACAAACATCGAAATTCCTTCTGAATAGATATTTCAGGAGCAACAATCTAATTTTTTTGATTTTATTCCATGGCTCCAGAACCCATGGAGTCAGTGCGGTGAAGACCGTTGCTATTCGATGTGCACTACTGAGTTGCTCGCGAAAGCAACATGGCGCACGTCATATCGCATGTAGCCATGACAGGCAGCAACCGATAAGCATCGATTTAAAGAGAGAGGATCAGGAACTCTAGAGATTCTGGAATTTAACACTTCGACATTTGAATCTTTTGGAAATCTTACATCTAGAAATTAAACATTTGGAAATAACATCTGGAAATAACATCTGGATACCTGAACAACCTTGTGTCCTTCAATTAAAACATCACGTCTAATGCTTTCTGGTGCTAGAGCAGTCATCACTGGAGGATCCAGAGGATTGGGCCTTGCCCTTAGTCATAGCCTCTCGAAAATGGGATGCTCCATTACAATGGTTTCCCGAGATGAGTCCCGGCTAGCAGAAAGCTTGCGTGACCTCACCAAACGGCCAGGCCAGGAACACAAGTACTTGGCGTACGACTTGGCGAACTTGGTCCAGGATTCCATCCCTCGGGAAGAGGCCTTGAAGGAGGCGTTTGACGAGTCCAACTTGTTGATCAACTGTGCAGGCATGGCCAACTACCGCATGCTTTCCAAGTTGTCCAACCAAGATATCTTATCCACCATCAACGTGAACCTTACTGCACCCATCATTCTCTCCAAGTTGGCCATGATGCCTATGATCCGGAACTCGAAAAACTCCAACTTTAAGCCGGCCATTTTGAACATTGCCTCCATGCTCTCGTCTACAGGCGTCTCCATTTCTGGCACGGCTCCCTATAGTGCACTGAAGGCAGGTCTTTTGGGGTTCACCGAGGCCCTAGCCAAGGAATTACAGGGCAAGCTTCGAGTCAATGCCGTGCTTCCTGCTTTGATTCCGGAAACAGATATGGGCAAGGCCGCCAGTAAGAGTTTGCCTGCTGTACTGATGAGTGAGGTGGTAAAGATATGCGAGAAGGTGATCTTGGACGAGTCTATGACGGGGAAGTTTGTAGCAGCAGACGGAAAGGGCTTTAGAACAATTAATTAGGGTTTAGTGCCGATTAGTAATTATCTATTATTTAGGATGTATGATGCAAAATCTAGTATCCATTGCCTATGCACGTGATGCCACTATATCGTAGAAGCCATTGAAGAAAGCATCCGGCACTTCTGCCTGGTCATGAAGCCAGTTCATAAACGTTATGAGCATGTGTTCGTCATGTGCCGGCCTGACAAACTCAAAGAGGTACTTGACCATCGAAACTTCGGCCTCCACTGGAACTTTTTCTTCCACATAGAACGCATGTAGGAGTTGGGTGCAACTGTTCAAGTACTCGATGCGCATGGTGAGCCGGTCAAGCTTATCGCATAGAGACATGGACGACCCTCGGTAATGGGCCGAGATGTCCCGGCTCTTTTGTGCTGTGAATGTAAGCAACAGAAGAATGGCATACAAGAGCTCGTCGTTGCCTCTATCCAAGGAGTTGAACACGCAGTCGTTCCTCAAGCCGAGCCAAGTATGCACCAAGAGTCTTATGTCGCGGTAGGTGGAGTTCAAGAGGTCCAAAGCATCGGTGGACGAGCGGAGTTGGGAGTATTTTCGTCGTGTGGACGTGATGAGCTGTGCGGCCACCGAAATAAGGATCGTGGTGTTGCATGGGTACTGGGGGTTCTGGATGAGCAAGTCGTAGACCTCGTGCGCAGCTATATGCTCCATATCCATGCGATCCGTCAGGCCCATGGCATCTAGAAGCAACGAGCCGTAGGGTGAAAACTGAGGCAGCGACGAAAAGGACGACGAGACGCGGACGAGCTCCACCAACAGCTGCCAGTAGCCAATGCGGTTCAAGAGCCAAAAAGCATCGAGGTTTGGGTCCGTGGATACATCGGATAACTTGAGCTCATGCGTATCAACATGGTCCGGGTCCCGCTTCAGCGAGAGCCAGTATTCCATGAACAACCCCCGCAGCCAAGGGAGCTTCTCTTCGTGGAGCCAATGCACTAGAACAGGAAGTAGCATGAATAAGAGCTCGGCCAGGTTGAGCACTAGAATATGGAACACGTAGCCAAGCACCAAATCGGGGCGGTAAGCGGCAAAAATCGCAGTGGGCTCCATCTCGAGCCAATCGTCAATATCGTCAGCCAAAGTATCGTGGTATTTCTGGAGGTGCCGAGGAATGGAAGTAGGGTCAAAGAGAATGGTCTGGTTGAGACTGAAGTAGGACGTCTTTGTGCCCAAAGCAATGGACTTGCCCAACTTCTGAGCCGCTAGGAACGAGAGCCGGGGCAACCCGCTCGGATTGGAACCCACAACTTCATTGGACTCTGCACCTTTCCGGATCAGGCCCGGCTTCTCTCTGATCTTGGCGCTCAACTCCGGATATAGCGAAACCACAATGCTGCGGAAGATATTGAAGAGCTCCACGTAGGCATCGAAGACCTCGGCGCTTAGGAGCGGTTTGAGCAGGTGGAGGCGGTCTCGAGCAGATGCGGGACTGGCAAAGTCATTTGAGATGGAGGTGGAGGCCTCGAAGATGGCCAAATCAACGCGGAATTTATCGGGATGGTTGGTGTAGAGGCCCGTAAGCGAATGGAGCTTGGATATGAGAGGGCGAACGATACGCTTGCATTTGGACGTCGCTAGAGCAGGAATAACATCGGTCCTACCTTTCATGAGGTTGTAGTACGGTCCGCGCACTATTCTGTAGTAACGCGATCGTCTTTACTACATACACTACTTGTTAAACCAACGACATTTCCCTCGTTAGCCTAGACTGTACCCTTGTAAGGAACTACTTCAGGGTCTCGACGTTCACTTCTCACCAGCACTAGACTTACTCTAGCACTAATAACGCCAACTCGATCTGTTAGGCCCAGACTCTAGATCCATACCCTCGTTTAAATGAGATCTGCCGCCATTCTCTGGTGTTTCTTGGGGCTTGCCTCATGTGGCCAAGTTCGAGGCGTGCCGCCTGAAAAACAACACCTCTATACGCCCAACCAGAACGGCAAATGGGCGTGTTTGATAGATTCCTCAATTGAGCTCCTGTTAGATCAGATCAACGACGATTTCTGTGATTGTCCCGATGGATCTGATGAACCAGGCACCAATGCATGTCCCTTCACCATGGAGGCTCCGCAATACTTTTATTGTGAAAACGCAGGCCACAAACCAGGGTACATTGAGAATTTCAAATTGAACGATGGCGTTTGTGACTATGATATTTGTTGTGATGGCTCCGACGAGTACATCTCTGGGGCATGTCCCAATGTGTGCGAAGGAGTGGCCAAGCAATTAGCGCAGTATGTGAGAAACACCAAAACACACTTGAGCGGAGCGCTTGAAATCAAAAAGGGCATGGAGAAAAAAGCGCATGTGGCGCGCGAAGAAGTGGAGCGGAAAGTGAGCGAGATGGAGGTGCAGTTCCAGAACTCGCAGGCTCGCTTAAGTGACTTGGCCAAGGACTTGGACCGCGCCAAGAACAATGGGGGATCAGACCTTGGTGTTGCAGCCATTGTGTCTGGAGAAATCTCCGAGCACATGAGGACGCTTGAGGAAAAGGCCACGGCCATGGCCAAGGCGGCCGAGGAGAAGGACCGCCATATTGCGTTATTGGAGGATTACCTCGAGGTGTTGCGGGTCAACTATAACCCCAACTTCAATGACTTGGCGGTGAAGCGGGCCGTCAACTCGTTTGCAGATTACTTGTCGAATAAGCCAGTTCACGCGAACAATGTGGTGGTGAACACCGACGATTTCCGCATAGACCACCTTTTGAAGAAGGTGCAGAAGATCCCCATGGGTGCTTCCATGAGTGCTCCTATGGGTGAAGCTGTGCCCACGCTTAGAGGCTTATTTACTCACTACTTGAGTAAGTTGGTGGCCCCTTTGGCTGAACACAAGGCCGGGAGCCAGGTGACCAATGAAGCCAGTGAAAAGATTGCTGGCGAAATGAAAAGTCTTGAGAAGAAGGTGAAGGCCTTGAAGTCCGAGTTGGACATGTACCGGGACAACCTCCAGGCCAATTTAGGCCAGAACGATATCTTCCGGAGCGTGCAGGGCCAGTGGATCAACAAAAAAATCGGAGATTACAACTACAGGCTCGGGTTTCTAGACAGCATTTATCAGGATAAAACTTTGGTGGGCCGGTTCACCGGGTTTGACGGGAAAGCCATGCATTATGGCCGTGGAAGCAAGTGCTGGAACGGGCCGCAACGATCTGCCAAGATCGACATGGTGTGTGGCCACACCAGCGAATTGCTCTCGGTCAGTGAGCCGGAGAAGTGCCAGTACCGCTTTTTGATCACCTCGCCTTTGGCTTGTGAAAACTTGCCGGACGAAGACATTGAAAAGGGCTTCAGGGTGGACTTGGACCTGTTAACCAGCCATCCATGAACCTTCCATGAACTTTGCAGAGGTCACTAGATGTGAGAAATGACCTGTGGCTCTTTAGAGGACCAGTGTCGTAAAGACGTGGTCGTAGAATTATTCTTAAGCCAAATATGATGGATTTAATCGAACATGATTTAATCGAACGTGATTTTCTTTCCCAGAAACTTGGCATTCTTCATCTTCTCCTCGGCCCTCTTCTTGGCCTCCCACGAAGGATGTGCCGACGTGGGCTTGGATGCTGAGTCCTTGTACGGGCCATTCTGCTCTGCGGCCTTGGCCTTGAGTTCTCTCTTCCTCTGCCTCTCCTCAAACTCTCGCTGGTGTTGTTCTCTTTCGCTCGATACTCTTAGCTGCTCCTTCTGCACATGTGCTGCCAGACTGCCGTACTTCTGCTCCCAGATCTTCTGTCGGGCTCTCTGGCCTCTTCTGTTCTTGCGAACCGTGGTGGCTTCCTTGACCACCTTATCGTTATCGATATCCTCGTCGTCCGAGCCTCCAGAGAAGTACCCCGTGGCCAATTGGGGAAGAACGATTTTTTCTTTCTTCTTTTTCTCCCTCTCCTTTTCCTTCTTTTCCTTTTTCTCTCTCTCTCTTTTCTCCCTCTCTTCACTTTCCTCACTCATTTCTTGTTCACTTTCCTCACTCATTTCTTCTTCACTTTCCTCACTCATTTCTTGGTCGGTGATTTCGTTATAGTCTACATTTGGATCGGCCACGAACTCGTTTTCTTCGTCGGAATCTCCCACCAAATTATCATAAGAAGCAAACTTGTCGAAAGCTTCCTCAGCATCGAGTTCAGGCTGTATTCCGTTGGAGTCAGAGTCGGAATCAGACTCGTCGGAGTTAGAACCGGAACCGGAACCAGACTCAGCGTCCGACTCCAACGAGCCGGAGCCGGAGGTTTTGCCTGTATCCTTCGTTCTTGCCGATAATTCCGCCGGACTCAAGTTGCCTCTGATTTTCCGGAAACTCCACTCACTCTCCTGTAACACCTTCTTGATGTCAGCACAGTTCCAGAGCTTGGACACATAGCCATTGACTAGCTTATCGTTTTGGCAATGGGAGATGAAGAAATGCGATGGGTTCTTGGGACTCGTCTTGTCGGAGATATAAGTCCGGATCTCCTTGGGGATGTACGTTGGAGGACTGGTCTTGGCTTCCTTGGTGTTCAACACTGAAGCCGAGATGGTCTTGACTAGCTTGGAGGAAATGAGCCTATCGAGGAAGTCTTGGGACAGGAACAAGTCCTTCAATTTTGATTGGTCAGCTGACCATGTTCTCTGGTCCTGCTTCACTCTCCGCCCCACCTCCCGCTGCAACTTGGTGTAGGAGCCATGGTACTTTTTGGCAAAGAGATCGGCCTTGAGCGCATGGATCTGGCTGAACGCGTCGTTGGGCGTGGCCGGAAGCTTTTTGAGCACGTGGCTGTTGTTGCGGGCCGCAAGGAGTTTCTTTGTTTGGGAAAACCGGGGGCTATTTTGGGTGAACTTGGCCTCCAAGAGGTCAAGCCGCCAGAGCTCGTTCTTCTTGTCTTTCATGGGGTGTAGCGATGATCATCGAATTTTTCGCATCTCACTTACACTGCGGGGCACGCTCTGCAGACTACACGCACCACTGCAGAGACCAACGAGACTATAGACCAACGAGACTATGAACGGGGAAAAGCTGGGTACGCTTGCTATGGAGCTGGAAACTGATGTGGTGGATCTTGCAAGGAGCCGAAAAAGAGCCATGGACAATGGCGCCAAAAAAAAGGAGAAAAAATTAAAGGCCAAACTGGGCTCCGTCCGCCAAGATCAGTGTACTTTCTTCATGGAGCATAAGCAGAGGGTGTGCTCGATGCAACGCAAGAAAAACGAAGTGTACTGTTCGGAACATTTGGTCAACGACGCTTCCAAAACAAGAGTGCCGTGTCCCTTGGACCCCAAGCATTCGGTGTGGGAACGAGACCTCGCTGCCCACATCAACAAGTGCAACGCCAAGCCAGTACACACCCACGAGCCATGGTACAGGAAAAACACAAACACAAACCTCAAGGGGTATAAAGAGGGGGCGATTCCCCCGGGCAATGGAATTTCGTACGATACCCTTTTTTCTATTCTCGAAGCCGTTCATACCCAAACATCTGTTCCGCCCAAACAAGTGCTCGTGCATGGTGGCCTAGAAAGCTGGCTCGATGCCAAGGCCAACCAGAAACACATTGTGCAACAATCATCGTTGATTGGAAATCTTCAAAAAGCACACCTTCTTTCAAAAAAGAAATTTTACGTGGAGTTTGGCTGTGGAAAGGCAGAGTTGTCTCGGGCCATCAACAAGTGCATTTACGAGGATGAAGAGAGAGAGACAAAAAATAAAGAGGATGAAAAGACAGAAACAGAGACAGAGACAAAAAATAAAGAGGATGGAAAGACCAAAAAGGAAATTGAAAAAACAGGGTACGGGTTTGGACTAATTGATCGGGGAGTCAATCGGATGAAAATGGACCATAAAATTCAAACGGAAACAGGGCTCAAACCGCACGTCAAGAGAAGCCGCATTGATATCGAGCACCTTGACCTCGACGCGTACATGCAGTCCGAGCATCTTGAATCGTGGGTTGGTGTTTCGAAACACTTGTGTGGCGTTGCCACGGACCTTACGTTGAAACTGATTTTGAACTCGGAGATGGCCAAGCTGAAACTTGCGGGCTTGGTCGTGGCCATGTGCTGCAGACACGTGTGTGACTATGTGCAGTTGCTTCCCGCGTCACGTGACTTCCTCCACCAGCATGGAGTTTGTAATAAAGCCGACTTTGCTCTTTTGAAGAAGGTGGTTTCTTGGGCCGTATGCGGGCGAAGAGAGGGGGCAGATGGAGGCCACGAATCGGGCTTGACTTATGATCAACGGGAGAGGTACGGGTTTCTTGCCAGAAGGCTCATTGATCTAAGTAGAGTCCATGCGGTGGAGGCTTTAATGCCTGAGTATACTGCAGAACTTGTTCTCTATGCAGAAACAGAAACCACCTTGGAAAACCATTGTCTAGTGGTCAAACAAAGGAGTCCATAATGTTACATGTCTATGGAGATATTACACTTTCTCTACGGAGGTATTGATTTATTAACTGTATGTAGGAGAGAAAGTAGGCCCAGCTTAGATCTTGGTCTCCTTGACACCATGCTTCCACACAGCAACGTAAGGGGTGGTACCATCCTCACGGTAGTTCAACAACACAATCATGGCATCAGGGTCCATGGACTCTCCGGTGTAAAAGTCCCAGTCCTTGAAAGAACCAATAACCTTCTTGACGTAAGCTTGAGCACCCTTCTCGAAGGTCTCAATCTCGTCTGGGTTGGTCTCAGCCAACTTGGCCTTGACGGCCTTCATGTAGCCCTTGATGTAGGTCAAGAACGACTTCTTGTCGAAAGACGTCTGAGACAATCTGAACGAGTACACCACATTGTTGACGGTCTCGGAGCCCTCCTCCAAATCCTCGGCAGCATCCTCAGCAGAAGGGTTTCCACCAATGTCAACATCTCCACCGGAGGAGACGGTGACCATGGAGCAGTCAGCCTCGTAGATGACACCGTCCACGAGCTTGAGGTCGTAAGCGTCAGACAAAAGTTCGTCGCCAGAGAAAATGTCAGTCAAGATCTTCATAGTTGGATAGGTATGATGGGGCTGGAGAGTTTCACGCGGGGATGCCACACTATAAATACCAGCGCGGAAAATTTTTGCGCGGTCGTTCTTCACGTGGCCGATGCGATTACCCGGACATCTGCTGCCTTGCGCACGCTGGCCATGGCCTAATAAATGGAACCTCTCTCTTGCATTAGCGAGCTGCCCTAAAAGTCTGTCTCCACCATTAGACAAAGTAGACAAAAAAACTCCACTCCACCACACAAAATTAGACAAAATTAGACAAAATTAAAAAAATCCCTCCACTCCAATCATAAACCAGTGCCCCTTAAGTATTAGTGTTTCATTCTGTAAGCAACGTTCAGTAGCCCCTTCCAAAATGACGATCAGTGTAGATCAACGGCACTTTAATAGTGTTTAATAGTGCATGGTTCAATGCATCATAATATAGTCTTCAGGGACAAATGTGCACTAGATCTTGTCGAATTCATTGTTGAATGCACGCCGCACCCAGTCGAGGATCCGGTCGAAAACAACCGTGTTTCCGTTATGGTAGCGGATGGAGTGGTCCGAATCGGGAAACACCATGAAGTCAAAGTTCTCCACATTAGCAAGGTTATAGTCGTCGAGCAACAGTAGACTGTTCTGGAAATGGACATTGTCGTCTCCGGACCCGTGCATAATCAAGAACCTCTGCACTTCCTTGAACCGTTCGGGGTTCAGGATGCTTGCGGTCCGGTAACCTTCGGGGTTCTCTTGGGGTGTTCTCAAGTACCGCTCGGTGTAGATCAGATCGTACAACTTCCACTTGGTCACGGGAGCAACAGCCACGCCAAATGAAAACACATGGTCTTCATCAGTTTCGAGTGTCTTGAGCGTTAAAAACCCTCCGTATGACCAGCCCCAGATGCCCATCCGGCTCTTGTCAACGTACGGCTTCTGCGCCCACACTTTGGCTGCTGAAATCTGATCGAGAGGCTCGTAGTGGCCCAACTGGTCTCGCACACAAAACTTAAAGTTGGCCCCGAGCTGCTCGTCGTGGTTGTTGTATCCTGTACCACGGCCATCAACAGTCACCACCACGGCATTCAACTGCGAGGCCACCACATGGCTGAATCCCACAGAATATTCCTGCGTGACCAACTGTGACCCTGGCCCTCCGTAAACGTAGAACAACACTGGGTATTGAAGAGACGCATTGAAGTTGGGAGGCAAGATCTCCACGGCATTGGCGAGGATCTTCCCCCCAGTTTCTTTATCGACGCCCAAATCCACCGTGGTCACGTTATGCTTGGGGATATCAAAATTTTCAAGACTGCTCCGGAGCTTGTCATTCGTTTCAAGTGTCTTGACAATTTTTCCGGTGTGCAAATCAAGCAACGTTTGGTGGGGCACATCGGGACCCTGGTAATTCAAAAGCAAGAACCGCACTCCAGAAGAGTACGACCCAGAGTACCATCCCACACCATCACTAACACGCTTGACATTGGGCGACAGGTGTTGGTGGAACACATCCAACAAGTTGACCGAGTAGATGTGTCTTTCCACCGGCGAGTTCTTGGTGGCCGTAAAGTAGACTTCATTCTTGGACAAATCCACGTGGTTCGAAACAACCTCCCATTGGCCGTCCGTCAACATGAATGGCTTAGGGTTGTTGGGAGGTGTAAAGTACGCCAAGTGGTTGTAGCCGTTGACCGTGACCAAGTCAATGTAGCCATCGGCATATCTGCCCAAAGTATCGTTTCTGGGCACGAAAAGGGCATTAGAGGTGACTTCAAACCACGAGCTTTCGGCATGGTGAGTCCGAATCAATGTAGCGTCTGCTCCGGCATCTGCAGATACCAAAAAGACCTCCATGATGTCACTGGCCCGGTTTGTTGTTTTGATCAACACAAAATCGTCCGATACCCAGAGCACTTCGGTCACGAGCTTTTCCTGAATGGAATTGGAGCTGAGCGGTGCCTTGTGCACTTCAAAGGCTCCTCCTGATACATTTGGTAGTTGAGCCACAACCACTTCCACCGAGGGATTGGGGTAGCCAGGTTTAGGGTACTTGATGGACTTGAGTTCGGGGTACTCGTCGTGGCCACTCTGGACATAGTACGGAATGGAGAACTCCGGCACTTTTGTGTCGTTAAACTTCAAGAAGGTGAGTTTATCACCACGAGGAGACCACCACATGACCATATCCGAGGCGAAAACCTCTTCTTCATAGACCCAGTCGGGTTTTCCGTTAAAGATATTGGCACTACCATCGTACGTGACCCTGGAAATGGTATTCTGAGCAAGATGCTTGACGTAGACATCGTTTTTGAAGACAAACGCAATGGAATCGGATGTAGGAGACCATGACGTCACCGAAAGCTTATCTTCGTGGTTCAACAAGGGGGAAATGTCGCCCGAGGCAACGTCCAACACCCAGTAAAGAGCCGTGGACGAGTGTCTCCAACCCTTGGTGGTTTCTGTCTTTAAAATGGCCTTGGACAAGTCCGGCGAGGCCTTCAACGAGTCCACATCGTACCTGACCCCATGGTAAGTAAAGCTAGACGCATTGAACAACGTATAGTGGAACGTCTCGTCCACGATGCTCTTGACAGTATAGGTGGACCTTTCATTGGCCGTTTCCTTAAGCAAGTAAGTACCTTGGTCATTGAAGATCGACTCCGGACTCTGGATCCACTGGAGCTCCTTGAACACCGGCCGGAACACTTCGTCCCGAATGTCCTTCATGGTGACCCTTCTGTTTGCGTTGGAGGCCTGGAACCATGGGTACACTTTGGTTTCGCCAGGGTAATGGCTTCTGTGGCCGTAAGAAGGCTCCGACGCCCGGTTTTGCAACAAAGATAAAACTGCAGTCACGAGAAACCCAGAGCCCCACACTAGCACCGTAAGGAGAAAAACCCCTGAGTAAAGTGACCGGTAGATACGGTACTGATGGTACGGGGATCTGCGGTCCTTATCCTTGGACTTGTCGAATGACGAAACACCCGACGTTTTGAAGAGTCCCATAATTTTGTAGCAGAATGTCAAAAGATGGGAACGGTGTGGTTTATATAGGGGGAGACGGGCGTGTTTGTGGAGGAAGACGAGGGGACTGTAACCAGAAGATGCTGGCTGGGGAGCCAGAGGTCGCTGCCGTGCGTGCCTGCATGTGGCGCGGCTTTCTGGCTATTTGTCGTTTCTTCACGGATGTCATAGTGCGCCGCGTGCATATACACTCAAGAGTATTATCTGACAATGGGAGTGTATCTTACTGTGCATAATCCTAGATGGGGTTCCAGAATTAGGAACAAGGTTAAATGGTCACTTTTTGCCAGAGATGTGATTGGCCGTCAATATATATTCCGGGGAATTTTATATACGGACTGTAGGGTCACCGAGTTTTGAGAACTGGTGGATGCATTGGAAGCCCGCAATGGGCTGGTGGTATCAAATACCCAGTATTATTGGCACCTGGACCTTATTGGCCCCATGTAGCCTATTCTATTGTGTTGGGTGTGGCAACCATTGAGCTGAGAAGATCGGGACAGATCTCGGTAAAAATCTTCCTCAAGTTGGACCGCTTGATTGGCTTGGCCAAGAACCCGGACATCCCACTGCTCAAGCACTCCTTGACGTTGCTGGCGTCGGCGAAGGCCGTCAATGCTATGATGGGTTTCTGGAACTTCAAGTTGTTGCGGATGATTTTGGTGGCTGTCAAGCCGTCCATCTTGGGCATCTGCACGTCCATGAAGATCACGTCGTAGAGCGTCATCTGTTCAAAAGAGTTCTTGACAAGATCCACGGCCTCGGCTCCGTTGGCTGCCATGGTAATATTATGGAATCCTTCGAGCTTGAGCATTCGCCGGATCACTTCCTGGTTGACCTTGTTGTCTTCGGCCACGAGGATGCTCAAATGGAATAAATTGTCAAGATAAGTGTCTCCGGTCAGGTTCTGGCTGACTGTGCCTGTAGACGAGCTTCGAGGTGGCACTTGAGGTACAGGAGGCTTTAAGAACAGCCCTTCACGAGACTTGGGGCTATCGGAAGTCTCAGATCCCCTTTTGTCAAAGTACGAGCCCTCATTCTCTGCAGGTGCCACATTGAACTCCACCTTGCGGTTCATTTTGGAGTTGGGGTTGAATTCATCGTCGCAGAACTGCGCAAGTTCCTCGGGTGGAACCACGATCTCTCCACTCTGCATCAAGGGCAAGGTGAAGACAAACGTCGAACCCTGACCAATAGTGGATTTAAGGGTAAGAGTTCCGTGCATCATTTTTGCCAATTGACGACAGATGGAAAGACCTAGACCTGTACCTCCATAGCTTCGAGATAACGTTTGGTCTCCTTGAATGAACGGCTCAAACACTTTTTCTTGAAGAGCAGGCTCGATTCCTGATCCTGTATCTTTGACCTCAATCTGGATCACCCAGTATTTGGGCAGGTATATTTTGCGCATTTTGTAAACCTTGTTGTTTTTGACCAACTCACTATTAAAGAACTGCGACGTGTAGGTGTTGGCCGAGTCGTTATGCAGTAAATCAGGCTTCTGTGGAGCCTGCATGTTGGAAATCTCCGACGACGCCCCGTTCATGGCCGGCTTCACATGTAGTTGGTTGGATTTGTCTATAATATCAATGTCTGTATTGCCTAGATTAGGCTCGATCTCGTCAAATTCGAGTGCATTAGGGTTGAATTGGGGTAGGCCGGGGAGGGGTTTTTCCCGGGAAAACTGTGCCTTGAAGATACTGTCTTCGTATTCTGTGGTGGAGAGTGTGGCGATGCTGTGGTTATCGGAAAGAGTTTTCATTTGACTTTTCTCGGTGGTGCTGGTCTCTGTGCGTTTGATTTTGTTGGGGTCTTTGTTAGACTCTTTATTGGAGTCTTGTCTTACCAAAGATTCCATGCTGGGCCCACTTTTCTTGCCGTTGTTTGAAGTTTTGGAATCGATGACTTTGTCCGCGCTGGACTCCTGGGGCTCATCATCGGACGTCATCGAGGAGTTCTTCTTGAGACATACCTTTTCGAAGTTCACGGCTTGTGAAGCCTCATAGTCATATTCCCCGAGCATCTTGAAACTCACATCCACGGACCCATCGACGGGTGTAAACTTCAAACTATTGGAAACAAGGTTCATGACGACCTGGATGATTCTGTTGGAGTCACCCAAAACAATCAACTTCCGGAAAATGTTGGGTTTTAACGAGATCTTGAACTTGACCCGTTGGTCTAGGGCCAACTTGCCGAAAATGGATTTGACCTGGTAGATGACCTCCAAGATCTGGAAGTTGGACTTCTCTAGTTTGGACCGGTTCAATGTATTCTTGGAGTAAGTCAATAACTCGGTTAAGATGTGCAATAATAGTTCCCCGGATCTATGGATCAACTTGAGTGAGTCTTGGATCAGGTTGTGGTCAGTTTCGTCCATGGCAATAGACGTCATTCCAAGGATACCGTTCAAAGGAGTACGTAACTCGTGGGAGATGTTAGCAATGAAGACGGTTTTGGCCTCGTTAGCTGCCTCTGCCTCAATCTTGGAAGCCTCTAGCTCCCTTGTCCGGTCCTTGACACGTTCTTCTAGGTGGCCATATTGTTTCTCGAGCTCCTCAGTCATGATATTGAAAGCCTCCGAGAGCTCAGTTAATTCATCTTTGAAAAAGTTTCTCGACTGAGGAATCCGGTCAGGCAATCTTATACCAGAAGAGTATGCCGTAGAGCTTCCAGAGCTCACAACAGTGTTGACGGAATTCCTCTTATTATGAGGAAACACTTGGGACTTCGCGGTACCAGACTCAGTGGGGTTGGACTGATATGCTCGCATGTCCGCATTAAGCTTCTTTTCTTTTTTGGAGCGGGTGATGGACTCGGTTGCGTCTTTCAAGCGAGTGATGGGCCTCACGAACCCAACGGCCAATGGGAAGGTCAAGAGACACATGAAAGCACCAATACCTACGACGACACCAATCATGATATCGGTAAGTTTCTTGACGGGCCCGAGGAACTTGTTTCGCAGTTGTTCTATTAGGACTGTCCACGAGGTTGCGGTGTCGATTTGAATGCGAAAGAAACCAATGGCCACATAGTTTCCCTTGATAGAACGGAGTTTGGTGGCAGTTCCCTGGAACCTAGTGAGGGCATACATAGCAGCAGGGGATGCAGACAATGCAAAAAACCTGTCTAACTTGCCAAAAATGGGCATGAAACCAATAAGAGAGCTCCGGTTTTCAGTACCGTTGTCGTGGACGGGCCGTATGGCCATAGAGCTATAGTCTTCCGAATACACCTCAGTTTTAAGCGCAGCATGGATGGCATCAGCATTAGCGATAACGCTCAAGAAGCCCGTGACCTGTTGCTGGTTGACAATAATGGAGGAATTAGCAAACACTGGAACGGTGATGCCCAAGAAATAAGTATCGAGTGAGCCCGTGACATTGGGAAGAGGCCCGGTCATGTAGCCCGTGGGGAGGGCATTGGATGAATTGGACAGGAGCACGGCCCTGGTGATGTCAGTGCCGGTGCTCAAAGGGTATAGGGCATCCTCCACCGGGTCGGAGACAATCACCTCCCTATTATAGGACTCCGCCACCACCGAAAGGCTCAAATCATAAATACGGGCGGATGCAAAAGTCTCGGAGGTGGTAAGGAACAAATCTAGCGCCGACTTGGAGTCGTCGAACACCGAGGCCGAGATGTTTCCCGCCCGGAAGTACGAGAGCGGAGAAGTGATGGAATCTCTTTGAGATAGCCAGGAGATTTGGTAGTATATGAACTGCATGGACTGCTTAATCTGGGTTGCCTTCAACTGGGCAATAACCTGGAGCCGGTCAGCTCGTAGGTCGGAGGTGTTCTTTGAGACATAAACACCTATTACCACGGCCAAGACGAGGAGGGAGAAGAGCGACGAAAAACCCACGAGGATAATAAGTTGTGGGCGGATGCCGATTTTTATACGGCGCTTCTTGCCCCGGGGGCCGGCAATTTTCGGGAGGTTCATTGTGCCCGGAGTTAAGGGGTCGGGGTCGAGATAAGAGGTGGGTGTAGTAAGAGAGTAGAAATGAGGAAAAGTCAAAACAGAATATGCGCGAAGATTTAGACCTTGGGCGTACGGTTGCAGCCGACAGCCTAGAAGTGGGGCTTTGCAGGAGATTTGAAAGGGTAAAGAATAAAGGAGCCGTTTTTGTGTTTCAAGATTGTTTCAGATCTGTTTCAGATCTGTTTCAGATCTGTTTCAGACTATAAAATGGCCCGGCCCTTTTTTCGGGGGGCTGGTGGCTGCCGTTTGGGGGAACTTAATGTGTTGTTCTGCCAATAGACTGCATCGGGGCTTGCACATAAGCCGCCCATGGTGTAGCACCCTGGTACGGGCTTTTTTTTCTGTTTACCCTGGGGTTTGTTCTGATTCCTGCACAGCGAGCAGGCCGCGCGCATTTCGTTGCTGCCTAATTGGTAACACTTTTCGACTATTAAGGGTCTTGTTCACTCCATTTGTAGATCTAAATGTATGATCTTGCACCACCTTCCCACGCTACATAAGTGTACTAGGAGTACTAGAAGTACTAAAAAGTGCTGCAAATAGTCAAATGATATTTCTTGAAAATATTGTCCAGTTGTCTATGAAAGGTCTAATGAGGATCTGTTAGGGACTGTTTCAGACTGTTAGGGAGGGTTTGTCGAATTTGTCGAATTGTCCCAAAGTGTCTATTGTTGCGGGCTAGAAACATTTACTGAACTGCATCGGTGATGTCTTTGTCTCCAATAACTTGGTATGGATCCTCGGTACTCAGCTCAGTTCCTTGTCTTTCTGGGTGTCTTACCATAGGAAACCCTGATTCTGCCTAAATGAGGTGTTCTGATCTTTCATTAGGACAAATAGGAGAAATAGAACACAAGGACAAATAGGACAATTTCGTGGACAATCTTGCTCCTCCTTTGCCTTTTATATATCCTTTTTGTACCCTTTGGCCACGGCTAAACGAGATTTAAACGAGACTATACGAGGCTTACATAACTACCAAAAGTTCATCACAAAGCATCCGTCGATTTCTTGTGTTCCCTGCATAACAAAGGTCAGGGACGTTTCATCAGCCCATCTTAGATACACCCCCCTTGGATGCAGGACCCACGAGATGTAACAGTTCTTCGTGGTCAACACAAGAGAGTCTAATGTGTCCAATTCTGTCCAACGATCTGGAACATTGTCTTATTAATAGTTGGATTTCTTATATCTTATAGATTTTCTTGTAGCGTATATTTTGTAGTGTAATTAATAGGGACAATTTTATAGCTTTGAAAGAGTGTACTGTTTTTTATCGTCCAATTCTGTCAAAAGAAAGGATGCGTCTTGTCTACTGTCAAATAAGAGGAGATGCGTATTGTCCAAATCTGTCCAAACCTGTCCAAATCTGTCCAAAGTCTCATCGCTCTGAGACGTACTCAATGGTATTGACGGAGCATCATATTCTGTTCTGTCTAATTTTACTGTCTAATTATACTGTCTATTTTTACTACCTAATTTTACTGTCAAATCAGACTGTCAAATCAGACTGTCTAATCAGACTTCTAAATCTGTCAATACTCTGCGTAGAGTTTGGACTATAGTGTGTAGAATTACTACTTCTTGTCTAATTTGTCTAATTTCTAACTTGTCTGATTGTCTAATTTGATTGGGCTGTGTTGACTCCTGGCAAATGTGACCCATGGTTGTCCACGTTTTCGTCCCAATCTGCCAAACTGTCTAATTGTCCTAGTGCGCGGTCGGCAATCTATTTAGGGCTCCGTGGGTAGTCGAGCGGCCCGCAGATTTAAACAGCCAGGCCACGTAAAAGCAACGTGGGTTCACAACCAATCTGCAGCAACCTCCCCCCTTCAACCTGAAACAAACATGAAGTTATGAAACTTGTACACAAAAGCAAACCCTCAATTATATAAGAAGGCGCATCCCCCCGATTTCTAGTCCCAGCCAAATGCTCACACCACTCGGAAAGTCATCCCAAACCCAGAGCAACGGGTTACGCATGTCAGAGCGCCCTTCAGCGCGCATTCTAAATACAGAAACACTTCACGGAAAAAGTAAAAAAAACGCTTCTCACCGCCCTCCTCAAGCCCTATACAAATATATCCCCTCCCCTTTCCCAAGCCCATTCCCAAACCTATTCCAGCATCATCAAACCCCTTCTTGCTACAAATTCTTCCGGGCTCCTTCCTAATTTAGCACCATTGCTCTACACCATCCTCCGGACCCATTCTTTTGCATACCCGTTCACTCATTATCCCAGGTCACAGATCCCAGGTCACAGATCACTCCAAATCTATACCAAATCCACTCCACCAGATCAGATCAGGTCAGTCTAGCATAAGAATCTCATTCTAGTTTCCCATCCCCTCATCGTCTAGTTAATAGACTCATATAACCCAATCCATATGCTTTTAGCGTCATTCCTCCAGTGGGCACTACTTCTTCGCTGGGCCCAGGCGGCCACACAGTCGCTGTCCTCAACCACACCCTCCATTACATCCATGCTGTCTGCTACAGCCACAACGAACTCTTCACAAATATCAGTTCCCATCTACTGTCTGTATGACCAGCAATACTTCGTCAAGGTGGCCAACGGCGAGCATCAGTCTGCTCTTGCCCGCATAGACTACCTACAGCCGGAACTCTGGATCCTTGATGGCCAGGACTTACTTGAGTGTAATGTTCTCATCGATGTGTTAGCCACCAACACCGATCTGGCTTTCCCCTCCCAGGTCACCTATGATCGCCTGACCTTCGGAGCCTACGAGTGCTACTGGAGTGCTGCGTTCTACCCCACGCAAACCGTCACCACCACCATGAATTCCGTCACCACCACCATCGTCGAAGTTCAAACCACTGCTGGTGACTTCATCTTGGACTATGCTAATGGCGTCTCTGCTACAGGCGTCACGGCAACTGCCAACATCAGCATGGTGCTCGAAGACTCCAAACTGGCTGCTCTAGTGGACTTCCCATACCTCCTCGCCACCGATGCGAATCGCAACATGGGAGCCATGGGGCTTGCACGCTATATTGACTCGGGTGGTGTTTTGGGCAAGCTCGTCAACGAGAACAAGACCTTGGCCCACAGCTACTCCATTTTCTACTTCAACGAGTCCAGCCCGGACACACTTTTGTCGGGGTTCCTTTTACCTGGGTCCGTTGACAAAAGCTTATATACCGGCGACTTTTACTCGTTTCCCATGGTGCCGTACGTGGGCTGGGGCTCGTTCAACGGCTCATTGCCCATCATTTCCTTGGACAAAATGGTTTTGGAGAACTTATCCACGGGGAACAAGGTCACAGTCTACGATGAGAGTCTATCCATAGCTATTGACCCCCTATTGGACTACACCTATTTACCGTTGGCTGCCATCGTCAACATAGCTCTTCAAACAAATGCCTTCTACAGTCCGGAGCAAAGCTTATGGGTGGTCAAGTGCTCGGACATCGATAATAGCAATGCGGTGCTCAACTTGAACCTAGGCCCTTTATCGTTACAGATTCCTCTCACGGCGCTTTTGTCCAACCGGGAAGAGTTACGGGAACTCAAGTTCGACGGCGGTGAAGCGGCTTGTGTATTCAACTTGTTCTCTTCCGACGGCTTGGGATACCCATGCATTGGGTCGCCGTTGTTGCGGTTCATGTATATGGCCGTGGATAACGAGGGCCGCAACATAGCATTGGCCAACGCAAACCAGAGTTTGCAGGCGGATGACACAATCGAGAGCCTGAACTCCAGCTTGATCTCCTCAGGGAAAATTCCCTTTGCTACCACCCATCTGATTACCACGTCGTTGGAGGTCTTCACCTTCTACCTGCAAAATCACACCATGGGAGGAAGCATTCCAGCCAAACTCTCACAGGTGCAGATCAACTCCAATGGATTGTACGTTACGGACCAAGCGTCCACTTCAATGACCAACTCTGCCAGTGCAGCCCAGGCTGCATCGACCTCTGGTGCTGCTGACCATGGGGTGGCCCATATGGCCTCCAGTGCATCATACTTAATGGGTATGATAGTACTAGTGGGGTGTGTGATGGGGATTAGTTTTGCATGAAGCATCTCTGGTGCTTATAATTAATGAACGAAAGTTTGGGTAACCTACGGGTATTAGCCACTGTGTACGACCAGTATTAACCCCTGTGTATTAAATAGTATTGACTCCGAATCTATATTTACACTGATGCATATGTATGTGCAGACTAGAGTCGCTTCAACTCTATGGTCTCTGGCGTGGTCACATGGCTCTCTGAGTCCGAAGGCAAGCTGGCGTAGCCCTTGGCGGTCTTCAGATCCCGCTCCATGTACCGGTAGAAGTTGTACCATAGGATGTCGAGGAAGGTGATGACCAAGCCAATGCAGTTGATGATACTCAAGGTATCGCCAAAAATGAAGGAGCCGAGCATGATGGTGAGCAATTCCTTGAAGATGCCGGCGATGGAGAGCGTCAAGACCTGGGCCACGGAGAGAAGCTGGAACTCACAGAGGGTCATTGCAAAGGCCAAGATGCCTGGGGTCACCATCAAAAGAATGGTCTCAAAAAAGCCCTTGAGTTCCCACATGGGCAGCGACAAGAATTCCGACCAGCCCTCGAAGATAAGCGCAAAAACAAAGAGCACCACGGTCATGCTGGGGGAAATGTAGAAGATGGTCAGGATGGGGTTCTTTGTATACTCGTTTTTCTTGAGCAAGAGCTGGGTAAACGACCAGCGCAAGCCCAGGATCACCAGGGCTCCGAGTATAAGCATAATGCCTATGGGCTGGTGGTCATCGTCGACATCCGGCGTCACGTGGTCAGGTTTCTTGGTCATCATGATGACGGAACCAGTCATGACCACCACAATGACAATCAAGCGCCAATGGAAGGTCTCCAAGCGGAAAATGAGGCCAAAGAGAAGCACAAAGATCAAGGAGGACGTCTTGAGCATGGTATAAAGCGACAAGGAGATGTACTCCAACGACACATTACTGAGGCCAATGTCACCGGCCGAGGCCAAGGCACAGGGCAAAATCAGAATGCAATAAGCCGAAAGCGGCATGGCGAGTGAGGCGCCAAGCGTCACCAGGGACGTATTGACGACGGGCCTTAATTTTGGGCGCCAGTAGAGCACCATTGAGCTTAAGATGAAAAGGCAGATCTGGTGGAACGCCGTGACAAAGAGCGGGAAGCGGAAGTTGAGGCCACGACCAAACATCCATTTGTTATAGATGGAAATGGACATGGAGAAAAAGTACCATCCTGCGATATAGAGGGGAGCCGACAAGAACACCAGGGTTTTGGGAGGGTCCAGAGTGGAGGACATTGTTGGGAGGAGAAACGCAGCCGAGCGGGGAAGGCTATTCACGGAGAGATCTTAAGGAGGCAGATCTTGAACCTGGCGGTAAAAACACGGGATTCCAAAAAAAAAAGGGGGTAATTTACAGGTGCAGACAAAAGAGGGCCAAAGACGTACCAGATGGACCATCGCTTAAAGGTGGAGGAAGCGATCTCTTGCAACGCGCGTCTTGGCCCTAACAAACCGGTACACCGAACCAAAAATGACGGGAAGACCTAGACCCACGAAAACGCCAAACTCGAAAACAAAAAAAAATGTCTGAACAATGGAATTGCGTAAACAATCGTGTGAAAAAATCACCCCTACAATAGTAAAGTCCGAAGCACCAATTGTGAAGGACTCGAAACAATAGTGAAACAAAAATGCAGGATCATCTGGTGAAGAGGGGAAATCGTGAGACTGAGAAAAGTGACTGAGAAAAGTGACTGAGAAAAGTGACTGAGAAAATTGAGACTAGGGCAGTTTTACATATGTAAGATTTGAGAACCAGCACTAGAATCCCATACGTAATTTTTTACAATTCACCAAAGCAAAAGACAGAAAGACAAAAGACAGAAAGACAGAAAAAGAAAAGACAGGGACAGAAAAGAAAAGAAAAGAAAAGAAAAATTACAGAAAAAACAAAAACGTCAATGGGGTGTATTTATTGAGATTTGGCAGGATCCCGCGAATTCTCATTGCAGACATTTTATCTAAGTTCATCAAAATCGACAAAACCATTAAAATCATCAAATTCATCGAAATCATTAAAATCATTAAAATCAACAAATTCATCGAAATCTCCAAAATCTTCAAAATCTCCAAAATTTTCAAAATCTTCGAAATCATCGAAATCATCGAAATCTTCATGGATTGGTGGATCGGTAAAATATCCAACTCTCTCTATCTCTTTATAATCATAACCATGGATATGAATTTGGAGATCCATGTCTCTACATCTAAATCTCTCTCTCTATACCTATACATATATATATCTACCTTTGTCTAGATTTAATTCTGGTCAACATCCGGACCTCTTAAACTCTCTAAATCCCTCTACCTCTATACCTCTATACCTAAAACTCTATACGTATCTCTCTATATGGAACTCATAAACTCCCGAAAACACCTCTACATCTTACCAAGTCTCTCAACCTCTCAGTCTCTCCAATCCCGCTGAATCAATGACATCTCTAAATCTCTTCTACCTGTATATACCTCTATCTCTTCTACCTCTATACCTCTATCTCTTCTACCTCTATACCTCTATCTCTTGATTTTATAACTATAGCTCTAATATCTTTATATCTCATTCATTTTCTTCCAAATCTTTAATTTAATTAGATAAAGATAACTAAATGATTAATAAAAGATTAGTGACACCAATTTGAAAGAGTCCTCACTAAATATGTGCCAGCAGCTGTACATAGACCAGTACAACCTCTGATTAAGGCTTGAGGTGTACGGGTCTATCTCTATATATTCACTCCTAGCTATTAAATAAGTACAAATTTTGACAAAGGTTTTTTTTTATTTTTCAATTTGGCGGAGTTAATACATTATAATGGGTCCTGAGTACTAATATATTCCTAGGGAAAATCACATGTTTTTCTCATTCTCACTTATCCCAAAATACTTCACCATTCATGCAAAAATCCAAAAGTTACTTAAAAAGTCCAATTTTTCACGTGATTATAGTTTCTTCATCATTCAAAACCATCATTCACAATTTATCAACATTCTCGCTATACCCTGGTAATTACCTGGAAATAACCTATACTTCCATTCACACCTCCACACCTCCACGCGAGTGCGCATCGCAGTTACACCTCTATATAATATCTTTGCTTATATGCACTACAATCTATCGCTGACCCTTTCTACTCATACACTGAATCTTAGGGCATACTATCACTATTAGTATCTACTATTCACTATACTATTGATATCACTATACTATACTATTATTATTACTATACTATACTACTATTATTACTATACTATACTACTATTATTACTATACTATTACTATACTATTACTATACTATTACTGTACTATTACTATTAGTAAATGAAGTCTTTAAAACATACAATAGAAACAATAGACCATGAAATATAAATTAATAGAAAGTAGAATTAGTGGGAGATGGACTAAATATACTGAAAAGGAAGTAGAAAATAGAGAATAAAAGTTAGAGAAAAACGAGTGAATCGACCAATTAGAATAAATAGGAAGTCAATTCAATAGAACCCATGGACCATAAAAATAAACTATGGAAATAAAGGAATAGAAAAGATCGGAATTAGGAAATGAAAGTAGCATAAAGATGAAGCGTTGTAAAAAGACGAAAATATTGCAGCCAAGTCCGTCAAACAGGTTCGGATCAAGACTCCAAGGACCGGTCACTTTGATAAAATGAATTTAAATCAAATGCTTCATTTCGTTCATTTAAATTCATTGGCTTAACCAGATTCAAGTCCATTCCTAAAAATTCAAATATTTGTTATTGTTATCCTGGTAAAAAGGTTGAGCTAGTAAAAAGAACGAGGAAATTGGGGGAGATAAAAGGGGGAGATAAAAGGGGGGCATTAAGAGGGGGGCTGCTGCCTTGTTATATATTCGCAGCTGATGCAGGTGTGCATGCGAGTAGAACGGGGGGTTTCATGTTTTACAACCATGCGAATATATAAGAGACACGGGCTCATGGATCTTTTACTACGCTCCAGATACTATTCCCAATCACACTACTCCCAATCACACTATACTCAGAAATTGCTCTAATCCTAGCTCCCCTGTATACAGTGAATCAAAAAAGTGTTTCCTGATATTGGGTGGTCGATCTCCCTATTCCATAATCCTACGTTATAATCTCGGGCACTCTCTGTTCACTCACCGGCTTAGATGCACTCCCTCAAAGTACTCCAGCATACTACATCCCACTGTACTGTTTTTTTTATAAGATACTGAAAGTCATTGTCACCCTGTATTATTCCAAATACTCCACCTTCTGCATGCCAGACGCTTATATACACTACTGGAAGGTGTACCGACCTTCATACACTCTCCATCTGGTTCAAATCTATCTAAGGACTTTAAGACTGTAGCCAATCCTACTGCATCCACTCCACCTTAGTGTGCAGATAACTACCCTCTATTCTCGACTGCACTCTATACACTACGACGCATACCTCCACTCTATATTGAATGCTCCACCCTAGTATTACATACTATTACTCTACAACCTCTACCCTCTACAACTACTCTACCCTAGTATTACATTCTATTACTATTCTTTTAATATGAATAAAATATTAAACTTATTTTTTAGAATTACCTTATTTTCTATATTCATCATTTTTAATTTTAATTTTTAACTTTTAACTTTTAATACCTTTTTATAATTTTTTTATAATTTTTTTTATGGTCAATTCTCTAGTGATTTTTTATGGGGTCAGTTTGATTCATAAGAAAGTGCGACAAGAAGTTTGTTCTCATAGAAACAGTACTAAGAATCGCGAAATCTTAGGGTGTACTGAGTTGACGCTTAAAATTCGGCTGCAACATTGGAATTTTGGATGGGGTTCCAATTCCATCATATTTAGTTTTTTTAGGTTAACCTTAGTTTTTTTATTTTTTATCATTATTCATCATTTCTTAGTTTTTTTATTTTATCTTTTTTTTTTGAATTGAGAATTAACCAAGATTCAGTGGTGGAGTCGAGAAAAGGGCCTACTCAATTCGCGACCCAAAACGTCTTTTTCTCTCTACGGGTGAGCCCAGAGAATGCTATTTACACGACAAAAAAGGTTTCACAATATTTAAAAAAAGTGGATATTCGTTTAAGAGACAAAAAAAGTGGTAATTCGTTAAAATGAAAAAAATGGAGAGAAACAAGATGAACTGTAATCTTTAAAAAAAATCCTACCACCAATAACTGTTACAATTTGCATGGTAAAATTAGCAATGGAATTGACCCTCCAAATATAAAAAACGGTTATGACCCTCTTGATAGAAAATTCGTATTTTATGTTTACCTGTGGCGATACTATAAAAGAAAAAGAAAAAAAAAAATATATATATATATATATCTAGGCATCATCACTTCTAAGATAAGAGAGTATCTAGTGTTCTCTAATTAATATACACTACGGTACATTCAATACTACACTAACCCACAATCCAAGACTGGAAATTACTATAGTAATCAGTAGTAATTAGTAGTAATTTCTATACTAATTATGTATACTCATTACTATACTCTATACTGATTTACACTATACTCATTGGGAGAAATAGAGAGAAATGAGAAATGAGAAATGAGAATGTGAGAATGTGAGAATGTGAGAAATGAGAAATGAGAAATGAGAAATGAGAAATGAGAAATGAGAAATGAGAAATGAGAAATGAGAAATGAGGATGTGAAAAAAATATAATTTCACTTTAAAACATTCACTGCAATGTCCGAAATTCCAGCATTCTACCGAACTAATTTTTAGTTTCAAATTGGTTTAAAAAAAGGGGTTTGCGTTGGGCCTTTTTCTGCTGACCTTGTCTGGTGCACGGGTGTGTCGCGGCGCAGTTCCAGGGGTTGCAGCCATTTCTTCATCACTTAACCGTTTAAAGTCGCCTAAAAAAGAAAAACTAGAGTCACCTTCGGAAAAAAAAAAAAGGAACCTGGAGCCCGAGAGTGTCGTCTAAATGTTTTTTCCGTAAATGCCCAACTTGCTTCATCGGGCCATACGCCATGTGCATTCCTGCCCAGCAGAACATTTTTTTCTTTTAGTGCTTCCAAGTCAAAAACTATTTATGTAGCTACTAAATCCAAGAATTCAATGGCACCAGGGCCACTCTTCTCTAGAGTAACCTGCGCATCAGTTTCTTGTCTTATGAGTAGCGCACTACCCGAAAGATCTGTGCCTCCAAGTTTAATTCTGAGCCACCTGGTTAGATTCTGTGCGTCCAGGTTTGGTTCCGATCGAAAAGTGTGGTCTTTGGAGCTTGAACAGTCTGATTGTGTCTGATTCAGCTGTTTTTGGCGAATAAATGATTATATGCAGGAAGGTGAGAGAAATGAGAGATATGAAATTACGATAAAATATGAAAAAACGATGAAACATGAAAATATGATAGTGATGAAATATGAAAATATGAAAAATTGTCTGACGGAATGGGCCCTAAGATATATAAAGTGTAGGTTGAAATGTAGAACGTGGGTTCATATTTGGGGTGAGAAATGGGGGAGTAGGGAGAATCTTAGGGTGTACTGGTGGTGAAAGTCGATTACATATTTTTATAGGGTAATTGTGGTACTGTGTAATTGTGATACTGTGTAATTGTGATACTGTGTAATTATGGTACTGTGTAATTATGGTACTGGAATTTGACGCTGTAAATTTGATACTGATTTGATGCTGGCTCGTAAATCGTGGGTCTGATTTTTGTCATGTAAAAATAACCTTTGAGGCTCAGTATGCAGACACTCACATTTGACATTCTGACAACCGTCAGCTGAAGAACGACACAAACAAATATAAAAAGAAATACAAACAAATACAAAAAGAATTACAAAATACAAAATACAAATTAACACAAACACAAAATGTGAAACAAAATGTCATGTGAAACAAACACAAACACAGAAGCAACCATGGAGATATAAAACCCAGGGATCCCGCAGTAATTTTACAGCCGGGAAGGAATGGGTGGTGCCTGGCAGAGCGAGCGTCTTTCGCGGCAGAGCATCCCATTCTCCACGGTGACGCCGCGGGCATGCAGGTGCACATGTTTTCACCCACCAAAGCTTCCGCCGCGGCGATCCCTCTGCTCCAACCATGCCCTCCGACAGCAACCTGTCTCTCTACGTGCTCCAGGAAAAATACATTGTCGAGCAGATCCGCAGCGTGTGCCGCAAGGCCGGACTCTATGCGTTGATTTTGGATAAGAAGACCGAGGTGGCTCTCTTTCTGGTGGTGTCCAAGGACGCTCTCTTGCGGATCGTCACCACCGTGGAGATCATCGACGCCAAGCGCCGTATCCTGAATTACCTTCTGGCCATTTACTTGGTTGAACCCACGGTTTACAACTTTAATTGCATCTTGGCCGATGTCCATACCAATCGCTATAAACTGGGCGTGGGCCTTTTCTTGCCGTTTCTGCAGTGGGACGAACAGGCCAACCGCATGTTTCTGTCACCCCGCTTCTTGCACGATCCCCAGGTGGCTCGCTACTTTGAAGGTGGAGATGCTGTCCACTTTGTACATTGCTCCATGGTGCCGGTGGAGTCCAGGGTGTTTTTGGCCGATAAGTCCACGCCCAATTCCATGCCCATTTACTATAACGAGAATTGCTCCGACCTTGTGTTGCCGCAGGTCCGCAAGTCCGCCAAGGCTATTGTCAATACTCTTGTGATTGCTGGCGAATACCCTCTTATTCGCTACTACTCTCTGCCGGAGGCCAACCATCAGGCTGCCAGATTGCCGGAGTTGCTAGCTGACGAAGTACAACGCCAACTCGATGATTATTCTCGTGCAAACCACTCCTATCCACCCCCTTATACTGCCGATAAGCCGCGGGCCATATTGCTCATCTGTGACCGGACACTAGATCTCTATGCTCCGTTACTACACGAGTTTACGTACCAGGCTATGGCCACGGATATCGTGCAGGGACTCGAGAGAGACAATTGCTACAAATACCACAGTGAAAATGAAAAAGGCGAGGACCAGGAAATGCTGACCAGCCTTGACTCGGAAAAGGACGAAACCTGGGTGGCTTTACGTCATGCACATATCATCGAGGCCTCTGAGTTGATTGTCAACCGCATCAACGAGGTGATCAAAAATAACCCCATGATGGTGGACCGTTCACAGGCCAAGACATCATCGGACTTGATGTATGTGGTTGCTCACTTACAAGGCTTTGACGAAGAACGTCGCCAGGTTACCTTACACAAGACGTTGATCGATGAGTGCTTGGATATCAATGCCACTCGCAAATTGGCCGAGTTTGCTGCAGATTTCGAACAGACGTGTACTGCCCAAGGAACTCTGTTTGAAGGTGTCCACAACAAACACTTGCACGATGACCTCATTGTGCTTCTTGCTAGAGACGATTTGCACGTCAACGATAAGATGCGGCTCGTGTTGATCTACAGTCTCTATAGAGGCGGGTTGGTTGAATCGGACTTTATCAAGTTGGCCAGGTTCATTGGCGTGCGTGATAATCAGATTGTATCGCTTGTGCTGCGATGCTTTCATAATTTGAGGAAGATGAACTTCCCCATTGTCAAGTCTTCGGTCAAGGACAAAAAGGTTTCCCGTCAAACATTCCACACCATCAACAATGAAGGGACATATAACACATCCCGGTTTGCGCCGGGAATCAAACGTGTGTTATTCAATGCTGCCAAGTACGAATTGGACGAGGACTGGTTTCCTTACTTTCGTGACAAGCCGCTCGAAGACGAGACTCTTAGCAGAAACAATTCTACAGGGCAGGGAGGCCTTGAGCCGCACGGGTCGTTGCGGAATGCCAGAATCAAGGCTTCTTGGGCACCAGCCAGCTCGCGGTCGTCCAATTCCTCCTCGGGCAAAAACAAACAAAGAGTGTTTTGCTTTGTTGCAGGCGGTATAACCTACTCGGAAGTCCGGCTGATATACGAGCTCTCCACCACGCTAAACAGTGACTTTTACATTGGGTCAGAGGCGATCTTGAAGCCACGGGACTTTTTGATTGGTCTTCAAAGCATCGATGATGTGAAAAACCCCGCCAATTTAGAACTTCCCCTCGACACTGAGCTCAACTTGTCCACCAGCAAGGCACCCGACCATTTATTCGAAGTTCCCAAGGCTCCTACACCCCAAGCACCTGCACAGGCGCCCAGACCTGGCACGGCTCCAAACGGACAACCTGGAGCGCCTTCTGCATTTAATCCCCCTTTGCCGGAGGGCAATGCCAATCCAGGAACACCCGACCATTACCAGAAGCGGGTCAATCAGTATGCTACGGCTATAAACGACACTCCAAAGGAGAAAAAGCAGTCGAGATTGAAGAAATTGTTCAGGTGATCAAGATTATTAGACATGCAGGCGAGTCTATCGGGTGACTGGACTTGGAAGCAGAGGTTGTTGTAGTTTAGTCCAACATACTTTGAGTCCAACATACTTTGAGTCCAGTTTACGCCTGAGTCCAACATACTTTGATTCCAATTTATGCCTGAGTCCAGTCTAACATACTCTGAGATTACAGGTCCAGTCTAGTCCCGTTTAATTTACTGCACTATTTTTTCTGGTGGTCCAAAAAGAGCAGTCTCAAAGTGTCATTAAGACTCGGAGAAGATGTCTGACAGTGAGCGCAATTATGGGCTGCAGTGCAGTGCGGGCCACCTCTATAAAGTCATGAGGTGATGCATGACATGGGCATAGCACCAAGCGACCCCGCAGACGAACAATGCCAAAACCATAGACTCAAGCCATTTTTTTTCCTAGACTTGTTTTTCCGTAGCTCCACGTACTTGTGACCCCCCCCACCAGATTCTATTTTGCAAAATGCACCCTTCCCAATCCGGCTTAATCCCGCGCTCGCTGGCAAACATGTCCGTACGCCAGGCTTATTAATGTGTCCTCGTATACCGGACCCTCGCGCATATAAAAGCATGTGCCCTCGCCTTTATCTCCCCTTCTTTGAACTCCGCTAGGGAAGTCGATTGTTGTAACCTTTACGCCTGCTTTTATTGCTAAGACCTGGATCTCGGACCGTACTGCTCCGAGCCGCCTCGATAGCATTTTGTCGATTTTTCGTCCTTAAAACAGATTTCACCAAGAACTACAACTAGACGTTGCCCCCCCCATATCGGACTCTCCGGAACCAGAGAATTGAAACCAGGGAATTGAAACCAGGGAATTGAAACCAGGGAATTGAAACCAGGGGTCCAAAACCAGAATTCTGAACGAAATCGCCATTTTTGTATCAAGAATAAATTTTGATATTACGACAGTCTTTTAATTTTTTTTTTTTTAGATCTTCAAATATTCATCATGGAACAATTGGCCGGTGCTCAGATGCCGCCATTGCAGAATTGGAATGTGCTTTCCAACGTGCCGTTTCTCGCGGTGAATGAAATGTCTGGATCAAGACAAAACTCGACCCACTCGAGCCCAATCTCAAAGGGCTGGTTGCTGTGCCTGTGTAAAGATGGCTGGGGCCCTCTTTCTCCGCTCTATAGCGACTTGACGCCATGTTTCTTTGACGGCGCTCTTTACGCCGGCACTGGAGTGCTTTTGCTTCTAGTAGGGCTCTACCAGGTGCACGTTTTGACCAACCGCAAAATCACCACGGGTAATAAGGTCAGCTGGTCCTTCTACGTCAAGCTTGCCTTGAGTTTCCTACAGATTGCCTTTACTGTGGCCATTGTGAGCCACCAGGGCAAGCTTGATATCCTCAAGACCGCTGGCTTTGTCAACATAGCTGCTGGTGTGGTTGCTGTCATGCTCCATTATTTGGAGCAGTTCAAGTCGACCATCTCGAATGGCCTGTTGCTTTTTTACTGGTTGTTCCAGGTGCTTTTCAGCGTGGCACGCGTTTTATCCATGTCCATCAGAACAAGCTTGAAGGATGAGGTAGCCACGCTTTCGATTTTGGCTGCTGTCAATGCCTTCCTTTTGCTTCTGTTGGAGATCTTGTTTCCTCCTCAGTCCTTGAGTCCCTACTCTACTGCTGCGGGCACTTCTCCTTACGATCGAGCCAATGTCTTCTCCAGAATCACTTTTATGTGGATGGCTCCTTTGATGAGGAAGGGCTTCTACCAGTACTTGACCGAGTCCGACTTGCCTTTCTTGCCGCAAGCCACCAAATCCAAGAGCACTACTGATAGGTTCTACTCTACATGGAACAAGCAGGCCAATCCTTCGTTGGTCAGGACATTGTCCCAAGCTTTCGGGCTTCCTTTTATGATTGGTGGTGTTTTCAAAGGCCTTCAGGATATGCTCGCCTTTGTCCAGCCTCAATTGCTTCGTCTTTTGATTCGCTTTGTCAATGACTACTCCAAGTCCGTGGACGAGGGTAACCCTCTCCCTCTTACCAGAGGCTTGATGCTTGCTGGAGGTATGTTTGTTGTGTCTCTTACTCAAACGGCATTCCTCCACCAATACTTCCAGCGTGCGTTCGATTTGGGAATGAACATCAAGTCTTCTATGACTGCTGTTATTTATGATAAGTCCTTGGTCTTGTCCAACGAGACCAAGCAAGGCTCCAACACTGGAGACATTGTCAATTTGATGTCTGTGGATGTTCAGAGATTGCAGGATTTGGTACAGAACTTACAGATCGTCTGGTCTGGTCCTTTCCAGATTATCATTTGTCTTTACTCGTTGCACGGAATCTTGGGCAACTCCATGTGGGCCGGTGTTTTCGTGATGGTGATCATGATTCCCTTGAATGCTGTGATTGCCAAGTACCAGAAAAAGTTGCAGAAGACACAGATGAAGTTCAAGGACGAGAGATCGCGGTTGATCAGTGAGATCTTGAACAACATCAAGTCGCTCAAGCTTTATGGCTGGGAAAACCCATACTTGGACAAGTTGAACCATGTGAGAAACGATAAGGAGTTGGCCAACCTCAAGAAAATGGGTGTGTTCAGTGCCGTGTCGAATTTCTCCTGGAACTTGGCGCCATTCTTGGTGTCATGCTCGACGTTCGGTCTCTTTGTCCTTACCAATAAGGAGAGAAGTTTGTCCACGGATATTGTGTTTCCTGCCTTGTCGCTTTTCAACTTGTTATCGTTCCCCTTGGCCGTGGTGCCTATGGTGATCACCAACATTGTGGAGGCCCAAGTTGCCATCACGAGATTGACGAAGTTTTTGACCAGTTCAGAAGTCCAGCCCAATGCCGTGATCAGAACCTCCAGTGCCCAAAAAATCGGAGACGTTGCTGTTTCTGTTAAGAACGGAACCTTTTTATGGTCCAAACAAAAGGGAGAGGAATCCTACAAGGTTGCACTTTCCAACATCAACTTCGAGAGCAAGAAGGGCCATTTGGACTGTATTGTTGGCAAAGTTGGTTCAGGTAAGTCCTCGATTTTGCAATGTTTCTTGGGTGACTTATACAAACTCGATGGTGAGGTCAAGGTTGCTGGAAAGATAGCATATGCTTCGCAAGTGCCATGGATCACCAATGGAACTGTCAAAGATAACATTCTTTTTGGCCACAAGTATGACCCTGAATTCTACCAAAAAGTTTTGGAAGCTTGTGCTCTTACTGTTGACTTGAAGATCTTACCCAGGGGTGACAAGACGGAGGTGGGAGAAAAGGGCATTTCGTTATCTGGAGGCCAAAAAGCCCGTCTTTCGTTGGCCCGTGCTGTGTATGCCAGAGCAGATATTTACTTGCTTGATGACCCATTGAGTGCAGTGGACGAGCATGTTGGAAGACACTTGATCAACAACGTGTTGGGACCCAATGGATTGTTGAAGTCCAAGTGCAAGATCCTTGCCACGAATGCTATCCACGTGCTTAGTATTGCAGACAACTTGCACATGGTCAAAGATGGGAAGTTGATTGAACAGGGTACTTACCAGGAGATCATGTCGCAGGAAAAGAGTCCTTTGCGGCAATTGATTGTGGATTTCGGCTCGAAGTCCTCCTCCAATAGCAATATCCATTCTTCAGCCAACTCGACCAAGCAAGAGGTTGAAGAGGATATCGAGAACTTGCCCGAGTTAGTTGCCCAAATCGCCAATGTCCATGTGGATTCGGATGCGGTTACTTTGAGAAGGGCTTCCGATGCCCCCCTCATTTCCGACGAGGAACGTTTGTTGCTTGCTCAAGACGAGGAAGATGAAGAGGACGACGAAGATGCCCAGGCAAGAAAGGAGCATTTGGAGCAGGGTAAGGTCAAGTGGGATGTGTACAAAGCATACGCCAAGGCTTGTAACCCTCGCAATGTGCTTGTGTTCTTGGGCTCCACGATCTTGTCGATGACATTTAATGTTGGCTCCAATGTGTGGTTGAAGCACTGGTCCGAAGTGAACACCCAGTACGGAGGAAACCCTCACGTGGTCAAGTACTTGGGGATGTACTTTTTCTTGGGGCTTTTCTATGCTGTGTGTACGTTGATGCAAACCTGTGTGATGTGGATCTTCTGTACCATTGAAGGGTCCCGCGAGATGCACAACGGGATGGCCATCAGTGTGTTGCGGTCGCCAATGGCGTTCTTCGAGACCACCCCAATTGGACGGATCTTGAACAGATTCTCTAATGACATTTACAAGGTGGATGAGGTTCTTGGAAGGGTTTTCGGCATGTTCTTCACCAACTCGGTGCGCGTGGCGTTTACCATTCTTGTCATTTGTTTCTCCACGTGGCAGTTCATCTTCATTGCCGTTCCCTTGGGCGTGTTGTACATCTATTACCAGCAATACTACTTGAAGACGTCTCGAGAGTTGCGCCGGTTGGACTCGGTGTCCAGGTCGCCTATTTATGCCAATTTCCAAGAGTCATTGAACGGAGTGTCCATCATCCGTGCCTATGACCAGGCCGAAAGATTCAAGTTCTTGAACAGAGCCAGAATCGATAAGAACATGCGGGCCTACCACCCTGCGGTGAATGCCAACCGATGGTTAGCCGTGAGACTTGAGACCTTGGGGTCCATTATTATTCTTGCAGCTTCTGGATTGTCGATTTTGAGTTTGAAGAGTGGAACCATCAGTGCTGGGTTGATTGGATTGTCTGTTTCATATTCTTTGCAAATCACCCAGACCTTGAACTGGATTGTCAGAATGACCGTGGAAGTGGAGACCAACATTGTGTCCGTGGAGAGAATCATAGAGTACTCGCAATTGACGCCCGAGGCTCCAGAGATTATCGAGGACAAGAGACCCGAGCCCAGCTGGCCTGAACATGGAGAGCTCGTTTTTAACAACTACTCCACCAGGTACAGACCGGAGTTGGACTACGTGTTGAAGGGCATTTCATTGAACATCAAGCCGCACGAGAAGATCGGCATTGTGGGAAGAACCGGCGCTGGAAAGTCGTCGTTGACACTTGCCTTATTCCGAATCATCGAGGCCTGTGATGGTCACATTTCCATCGATAACCTCAACACCTCCGAGTTGGGGTTGGCCGACTTGAGACACAAGTTATCGATTATTCCGCAGGATGCGCAGGTGTTCGAAGGCTCCATCCGAAGCAACTTGGACCCCACGGGATGTTACACCGATGAGCAGATGTGGAAGGCCTTGGCTCTGTCGCACTTGAAGGACCATGTGCTCAAGATGTACGAGAATAGAGACGAGGAAGACGAGAACATGACGTCTGCCTTGGAAGTCCGAATGAGCGAGGGAGGCTCCAACTTATCCGTGGGCCAGAGACAGTTGATGTGTTTAGCACGTGCGTTGTTGATACCTTCCCGGATCTTGGTGTTGGACGAAGCAACGGCTGCGGTGGACGTGGAGACTGATAAAGTGTTACAGGAAACCATCCGGAGCGAGTTCAAGGACAGAACCATCTTGACCATTGCTCATCGGTTGAACACCATCATGGACTCCGACCGAGTCATTGTATTGGAGCAAGGAGAAGTGGCTGAGTTCGATACCCCCGAGAATCTCTTGAAACGCAAAACCTCGTTGTTCTATTCCTTGAGTAAGGAGGGAGGAGTCATTGACGAGGACTCCGAAAAGGCATAGTGAGCTCTACAGTGACTGGATCCACTAGTCTGTTTAATAGAGGGCCAAGTCAGCGTAACAGTCTTTAGTTGATGTTAATTAGTATACAGTCATGTTAGTCAGTCAGTCTTCAGTCAGTATGGTCAATCAGTCTTCAGTCAGTTGGTCAGTGCTCACTGCGCTTCCGCAAAGAGTTGATGTAGTACAATGGGTAGAACTCTGACCGGCTGGACACCTCGCAGAAGTTCTGGGCAGTCATGGAATCACCAGCATTCGTCTCCTTTTCAAACTGTAGCGTCTTTTCTTCGGCCACTTGTTCAAGACTGTACAAGTCGAGAAGATGTGTTTCGCTCTCCACGTCCAACGAAACGATGATCTTGTCGCCAGCAAGCACAAAGTCCACGATGCATTTTTCCGTGGCAATGGTTTGCTGGAGCGAAGCAGTGTAGTCCGAGTCCAAGGAAAAAAGGAGAATGCACTTGGTGTTTTCACACAAGACCAAGATGTAGTTGGTTCCGTTGCGCGAGAAGGTGGTCACCTTGGAAATACAGATTTCCTTGACCGAGGAGTCGTCCATGAATCTTTCAGGAGGATAATGCACATTCGTCAAATGGGGCTCCATTATACTTCTCAAATCAATCTTTCCCACCTGCGTACTGCTCCACCATTTCCATAATAGCAAGTAGTCGTCTCCTCCTCCACTGATGAGCAAGTTCTTGTCGAACGAGCTGATGTGCAAAATGGACACGAACTCATGGTGCCCAAAGAGCCAGTGTTTGACCACATACAGCTCGGGGTAGTACGTCACCTTGATGTGCTCGTCTCGGTCGCCGGTAAGAACAAACTGCTTTCCTTCGTGTTCGGCCACCAACACGTCACTCAACATGGACACGTGTCCCAAAATGGGCACGAGGTGTTTTTCCTCCACGGGTTCAGACTCATCGATGGGCATCTCATACACGTCTCCAAACTTGTCTCCAAGAACGATGCTGGTATCGTCCACAGACGTCAGGACTGCACACGGCCTCTTGGGGAACACCTGACGCTTGACTAACTTGATGCAATTTTCCAGAGTATAATCAACCTCAAAAACAACCGCTGCCTTATCACTATCGGTGGTGCCAATGATGTATTTTTCGTTTCGGGTCAACGTCAAAGAACGAATGTAATTATAGATCTTGGGTGCTCCAGGGCCAGGCACTGGGATCTTGTGTTCCTTCTTGGGTTTTTTGGAGACCGGCTCGCCCAGAAGCTTGGCCAATTCCTCCTCCTTTTTCATCTGTTCTTCCCGGCGTTTTATGAACTTCTGGTCATGCAAGGTCTGCGAGTCCACATCATCGGACCACGAACCAACCTTGACCCCGTCTGCAATGCGGTAAACAATGAGATGGTTTTTGACCAGTGTGTAGAGATACTCGCCTTTGCTGTCAGTAGTTAGAATTTGGAACGGGTGCTTCATTGGACAATTATGGCTTTCGGACTGTCTCTTGATTTTGTTTTTTTTCCCATACTTCACGGTCTCATCGTCCTGCACGCATGGCCGCGGCCTCCAGGCCTTTACTTCCTAAAGCCCCAGCTCCATCCCGATTTAGCACTTGCCTTAGCTTCTTCTTTTTGTTCTTTTTGTTCCTTTTGTTCTTTTTCTTCTGTGGATGGAGTCACGGACTCCTCGACGTTTTCGTTATTTTCCACAATGAATTTTCTTGGCTTTGGTGACTGCGAGAAATAGAGGTTGGCCTTATCGGCGAGACTCAGAATCTGCGGCTGCGGCACCTTTTTGAATGACGACAAAAGATCGCCCATGGTGGTCTGCTGATTGGGGTCAATCATATCGGTGGCAACATGCAAGGGTTCGGCAAAATTGAACACAAACTCGTCACACGTAGCGGTCCACACCTGGAAGTTTTTCGTAGTACGCCATTTGGCGATGAATTGTTCGTTGAATGCTCGGGCTCCACCCGTGTACTTGTCTCCTTCGAAACCGGGCGGATACATTTCGAATCTCTCGGTGTATTGTGTCAACCGCACAAATGCCAACATGCTTCGGATATAGTCCTCGAATTGATACCGGATGTAGTCGTCGCCTCCCACAAATGAGCCGGTGTCTTTCTGGGTGGAGCTGAGAACAGACACAAATTTCTTATCGAGGGTAGAAAGACGTAATTCCTCGGGTCTCCCACAAGGATACGAGATCAGTGACGTATCAAGGTTCACCAAAACGTCCACTTTGAAATTGGCCAGCTGGTTCACCATTAGTAGGTTCGAACACCCCACCATGTACGTTTCAATCAGAAGCTCCTCCATCTGCTGCAATGGTAAGTATGGGTTCCAGAAAGAGCCCTTGGTATTGAAGATCTGAAGAGGCAACCCGAAAAACCGAAGCATGGACATGCGGTCATTGGTTTTGAGCGAAGAGGGTTTCAGTAGCGGGGAGTTCTTCTCAGTAAAGTCACACAAAGGACAGCCCGATAGTTCCAAGCTATTCATGAGGTTTGGGATCAATGCAATGATGTTGTTCTGGAACTGGGTGAGAAGCTCGAGCTTGTTATTGGAGTAAATTAAGACTTTTTTCTCGAGCAATACGGCCTTCAAAATCACAAGCAAGTCAGTTTTGAACTGGCCTAGTAGTTCCTTTAAGTTGAGGTTGACGAAAAACTCCTCCTGGTCCTCGTACCGTTCCACCTTTAACTGTTCTTCAGCCGTGGAAGCAGACAGAAGTTTTGGCATAGTAGACACCGAGTCTCGGATATCCTCGAGTTTGAAAGCATCGTTGAGGTTATCGAAAAGACTCTCCAATAAGTCGTAGTTGTCGAAGCTGGGCTGTTGGAAGTAACTGTGAGTGATGATGGACAACTTCTCCTTGATTTTGGTGAAGATGGGCTGGCCTCGGGAAATCACAACCACGGCCTTCTGCACTATGGACCGCGTGATGGCCTTATTCCGCTGTAGCTCCTCCTCGCTAATATCAGTGGATTTGATTTGGCGTACACACGAGCACCCAAAGAACGTCTCCAAGTGGTTGGGGTTGCCCTTGTAGGCCTCTATATCGGCCAGGTTATCGAGGGACGAGCGGTTGTCGAAATCGTAGACGAGGTTGAAGTTGGAGAAGGTCTCCTCGAACAAATGGGAGCCATCGGGCAAGGCCTGGAACGGCAAGTTCTTGAAGAGATTTTCGTTGATGGACTCGTGGTAGTTGGATTTCCACCACAGCACCTCGGGCCCATGCACATGGTGGAAGTCCACTAGGCACACAGCAAAGATCATATCGTCGGACTGCGAGAGGTCTAGCGCACTTTGTCGTTGGGAAGAATGCACGATGGGGAGGTTCTTGATCTGGATGGACAGCCTTCTGCTCTGGGAAGTGGCGGCGGACTCTGGGATGGAGATGCTGGAGCTGGTCAGAAGCACGGAGCGTTTATCCCTCGAGTCAAGCGACTGGGTGTCAAGCGCCGAGTCCGTGCGGTCCAAGGACCTAAACTCAGGCCCCAGCAGGTCACAGCGGCGTTCCTTGAGGTCTTTCTTGGCCACGCCCGGCATGGAATGCAGACTGAGTCTCATGGGGCGACACACAAAGTCATCCGCTGGAGAGGATTTGCTCCGGGTGGGGAATGCAGGAGGATTAGCGGGGGGATTAGCGGGAGGATCAGCCCGTTTCAGGATCCGGAGCGGGCGTAAGGCAAACTCCAGCATTTCAGCGGAGCTCTTGGCGGTGGGGTCCGGGCCGGCGGAGCCATTGTTTTCAGCCATGGGGGTAAATCTCAGGTGGAAAAGAGTGGAGTCGGATTTGGTTTTTCGCACTGGGTGCAAAACACACTGCGACTCTAGGCCTTTGACGAGTGAAAGTCATGCTGGCACGAAAAGCCAGATGCAACAAAACTCCTTAAAAAAGAAAAATAAAAAAAAACCCAAGTCAAATTGAATTTTCAAGGTCAAAGCTGAAACAAAGACTATACACCACAACCACAACCCAAATTTTTTTCTATGGGTTTCTTGGCCTCTAATGATCACTCAATCATCGATCAATCATCTGTAAATGGTCAGTTGGTCTCTAATCCATAGTGTTCCATGGCAGACAAAAGTGGTGCCAATGTATGGCAATTTGAGTGGTGCTCACAGAAAAAGTGAGTCCGGAAAAAGTGAGAAAACTGGTGTGGAAAGTATGCGAAGAGGAGCGTGGAAAAGTGAGAAGTCCATGGGATTGTTTAGGAAAAAAGGAGAGAAGAGGAGAGGAGAGGAGAGAATTTATAGAAGAGAAATTGGATTTTTTTGTATTTCAAAGGGCAAGGGGTCGTGGTTGTTAGTGAAATGGGGAGGAAATGGGGGAATGGGGGAGGTAATGGGGTTTCTCTCTTTAGCGTATGGTGCAGTTTGTTATTGTCACGTTTGTTTTTTGTTGAGCCATTGTATGACAATTGTTGAGCCATTGAAAAATAATTTATAGAAAGGTGTAGAGTTGAGAGTTGAGAGTTGAGAGTTGAGAGTTGAGAGTTGTAGAAATTTTAATTTTGGCTGGAGTAATAAACTCGTGGGCTTTTGATTGGTGGAAATTAGTTGTTGGTATGGAGCGTAGTATTTATGGTGGCTGAATTAGGAAGGTCTGGGGTGGATCAGTACGGCTGTCCTAGTGCTGTCCTAGTGCTGTCCTAGTGCTGTTTTTAAGCTGATTAGTCCTGTTTTTAAGCCGATTAATCCTGTTTTTAAGCCGATTAATCCTGTATTTATGCGATGACTGCGAAATGCTCGCGTCAGGCCATGGTACTTGAGCCCAGAATGCCACGTCCCAAACGGCCCTGTGCGTGAATTATTGAATTTTGGAGCCAAATCTTCGATTAAATTTTGGACTAATGCTGGACTAAATCTTACGGTGTACTGGTCTATCTTACGGTGTACTGGTCTATCTTACGGTGTACTGGTCTATTGGTCTGCTTTGACTTTTACCTTGAGCCCAAAAGAGTGAGAGGTCTGTTACGCTTTAACCCTTGGTTACTTCATAAGCTGGAACTATTACGAAATTGGTTTCTAACACTCTAGGCAACGTTCTGTATTCTGGTCTGTCTGTAAACTAATACTAGGAAATATTCCTCTCCTTAACTGAGCTGTTTCGATGTACCTTTAACAAAAGAGGCGACGGAGTTGCCTTTTATATAGTTCCCTCAGCCAGGGAGCTGGTAGGCACAAATGGTCCAAGTGTCATCACGACGACCCACTTTTCCTGTTCTCCTTCCGTAACTGTGTCAAAGATGTCCTCATCTGGACAGACCACATGGGCATGGAATGCACATGTAAAACGACTGCATTCCATGCCCATGTAAAACGACTGCATTCCATGCCCATGTAAAACGACTGCATTCCATGCCCATGTAAAACGACTACATGTGTATTCCATGCGCATGAAAACGACTACATGTGTATTCCATGCGCATGAAAACGTGCAGGAGTCGCAAGGCGCTCACGTTTAACAAATACACTTGTGGAAGCAGTTCGCGGTGATTATGTATAAGTATGATGGATAGGATATAAGATAAAAAAGGTATGGATATAATTAAAAAACCCTTCGTTATTATCTCCACATTTAATATGATTGATATTAGCAAAGAGTTTAGGTTTCTTATTCTTCCCATTACTCAATGATTTAGCTTTCTATAGAAAATGACTCTTCATAATTATATGTTTTAATGGGTTTGGTATGAGCACTTCGATTCCATGCTTACCCCTATTCGGTAAATTAAATTAGTTAAGTTTCTAACTGGTGGAGTCAATGATTTTCAAATAATCATCTTAGGGTGTACTGGTTTGTATAACTTTTCGTCACTTGAAACAAGAATCTTAGGGTGTACTGGTCTATTTTCTTCATGAATCTCCAGCAACATTTACTCTCTTTTTCCCTCAAAGTAGGAATAGTCGGTCGGGGGTTTGGGGTGGAAGAAGACTCTGCAGGGCAAGTTGGGGTTGAAGTTGGCGGACTTGTGGTTGCTCATAGAACCCCGAGTAATTGGCATCCCAGGCCGTAGACTTGAACTTGAAGCTCATGAAATGGCGTGTGCCCCCCCATATTGATCTAGAAATCATCAAAAACCAAAAGGTGCTTCTTTTGGGTGCAGGCGGGTGCAGGAACTCTTGGAAGCTATGTTTCAAGAGCACTCATGGGCTGGGGAGTAAGGGAAGATTACGTTTGTTGATAATGGCCGAGTGTATTACTCCAACCCTTTAAACCAGCCTCTAATTACCTTTAAAGATTGCTTCAGCGACGAAAACAGGGGGTTTAAGAGGAGCGTAAGAGCTAGTGAGGCACACAAGGAAACAAAGAGATCTTCATTTATTTTTTATGGGTTTAGTATAAGCACTACTGAGAACGTATTGACCAAAAAACAATTTATAGCTATTCGGAAACATTATTATAAGATTATACTTAATGATTCATCATAGGATTTTTTGGGGGGAAGGTGTTGGTCAAGCTAACTATGGATACAGCTTTACATGAGAAGGCTACTAATGTGAAGTTCCATTTTGAAAGGTGAAAAAAAAAAAAAAAAAAAAAATTATAAAACTGGGATAAGTCTCAGGCTTAGTTTTATTGCAAATGAAAAAAAAAGGGAACGAATGGGTGGTTTGATCCTTGGGTCATTATGATCCCACAACAAAACCGCGTAATTGATGGAAGAACATTTCTCCATGTGGTTTTCATCTTCACTTTCAGATGGGTTTATTTTTAAGTATTTGGAAATTGTGAATATAAAGAATCAAATATTTAATAAGAGATTTAATAGGAGATTTTATAAGATTTAATAGGAGTTTTGATAAGAGATTTAATAAGAGATTTAATAAGTGGCAGTGCTTGTGCAGTTGTTAAGTTCGCGGTCTAGTGGTGTACTGGTAAGATTCTGACTACCGAGTCAATTACACTTCTTTTTTTTTTTTTTTTCTTTTTTAATTATTTTGTAATCCCGTCCTTTCTCTCTATCACTCATACCTCATACCTCTATCCTTGTCATTAACAATCTGGTTTACTGGTACACTATAAACCACTATACGCACTAATTGTTAAAGGTGAGCGCCTTGCGACTCTTGCACGGTCTGCATGTGCATGGAAAATACATGCAGTCTATCCAGATGAGGACATCTTTGACATAGTTACGGAAGGAAAACAGGAAAAGTGGGTCGTCGTGACAACACTTGGGCCTTTTGTGCCTACCAGCTCCCTGACTGAGGAAATTCTATAAAAGGCAACTCCGTCGCCCTTTTTGTCAGAGAAGAACAGACACTCTAGTATAAGTAGAACAAACCACTGGTTCCAGTACTAAATTCCAAGACCAATTAAGAATATCCATGAGTCAACCAACCACCACGTCTCCTTACTTAAGAGAGTTATTGGAGATCAAAGAGATAACTGTTCCACAATACGCAGCAGTATATGAAGCGGCGCAACAGGTTATGAGCCCTGGATGGCTGAGCACCAGATTGGAACTTCAATACGATCTTATGGAGGAGCTTCAAGCCAAAATCTTTGAAATCGAACTTTTGAATGTCTTGAAACAAAAAAAACCTGAATACATCTGGGTCTACTATGAAGGCATAGAAAAGGTCTTCCAAATGTTAATGAGACAACTTGAGGGAAGTCCTGCAGGAGAATCGGGAATCTTCATTGGCCAATACCTCATCAAGGTACAGCATGACATTCTTATGGTGGCTAAGGAACACTTGCCAGATGCCATCTTTCAGGCGTACATTAAGACAAACACTACTCAGGAGCTTAGAGATTACTTAGCGGCAATGGCACCAAGTGTCACCAACTGGGAAGGATACGTGTATTTAGCGGAACATTGTCAACGTCAGCAAAACGAAGAACTTAAAACTTTCCCATTTCTGGGAATGAAGGAAGTTCGGTTTTTCCGCGCAGTTTTGGGAACCACTTACGATGCTAAATTGACCATCAAAGTATCTCGCAAGTTCTTCCAAAGGTATCCCTATTCCTTTCCGTCCAAGGAAATGTCGGATCTGCTCTGTGCAAGGTATGCTAGCCAATTAAGAACGAGTATCGGGGTCTATCAACAGGGAAAAGAGATTATGGCCGTCCGGGAATTTGAAAGGGACCTCAAATCGCTCACCAAATCGCCTACAAAATCGCTCTCCAAGTCGCTCACCAAATCGCCCATCAAAAGGATCCATAAACCAGTCACTTGTTTCGGCTGCGGTGTATCTGGACACTACAAAAAAAAGTGTCCCCAAAAGAACAAGACCCTTAGTTATATTTTACATAGATTTTATACTGATCATGATTTCTATACTTATCATCATTACTTCTTTCCATTCCATCTAGGTAATTGTGGATATAATTGTGGATATAATTCTGGACTACTAATTCTGGACTACTAATTCTGGATATAATTCTGGACCACTCTAGTTCCTGGACTACTCTAATTCCTAGTCCATCTTTAAATTCCAGGACTACTATAATTCTAGGACGATCTTTAAATTCCAGGACTACTATAATTCCAGGACTACTATAATTCCAGGACTACTATAATTCTAGGACTACTTCCAGATTAATTCCTAGTCCATCCTTAATTCCTAGTCCATCCTTAATTCCTAGTCCATCCTCAATTCCTAGTCCATCTTTCAGTTCTAGTCCATCCTCAATTCTAGGACTACATGAGGTTCTACGGTCAGAACACCAGTCACGGTCTCTGGTCTCTGGTCTCTGGTCTCTGGTCTCTGGTGTGTCAAGTGTCAAGTGTCAAGTGCGCTGGAGAGTGCGAAGGCCGAAAAGCTCCCTCTTCCATTCCCTCACTCTATCGTCACCTCACCTCACCTTCGCATTGGAGTAGATCTTCGCATTGGTAGTAGTTTCTGACCATCACCATCGCACCATCTTTAATTCTCAACCCCAATTCTCAACCCCAATTCTCAATTCCAATCCACAATAACTTGCTTATTGGATCAACCAAAATTCCTAAACCCACATGACCAAAAAAAATAAAGATCATAATGTTTTTTGAAAAAAAAAAAGAACATTGGTGATTTTTATTTTTTTTAAATGGATGTGAGTTCTGTTAATTGCTTTTATCTTTAACTTTCATTTTTTTGATTTTGGGAAATTTCTGTCTTTCTAATTTTATTTCATGGGGTTCCTTATGTTCCATCGATTTCGATTTACTTGTTCGCGAATTGTAAGCACGTTGGATTTGTAAGTGGCGGCCTGGGCTCCGTGTGCCACTTGCACCGCACTTTGCCACATGAAGCATGGTCACGTGTGCGAATGGACTAATGCGCACCGACCCCGGCCGCTCATGTCCCACAGTAAAAGAAAGCAAGGGACAAGTGATAAACCAACGGAGATAATCAACGGAGAAAAAGTAGAAAATAAGGTCTTGTCATTTCAAGTGTATTCTGAAAGGAAGCCAATGTGTTTAAATAAAGGAAGCTTTTAAAAAAGGCTTTTAAAAAAGGCTTTTAAAAAAGGCTTAAAAGGGCTTCAGTTCTCTTGGTGAATAGGAGTAGTTTGACGTAGGCCGTGCGCGCACGCACCACATGGTTGCGATATCCAAGGCCAAGGTATATAAAGCACCGTTCGCAGCCTGGGCTTAAGTCGCCCCCCGTTTTATTTTCAAAACAATTCCCCTTTACCCAAGAATCAACCATGGCTATTGAATCCGGCTCGAGCTTCCCCTCCAACATTGAGTTTGCTTACATTCCAATTGAGTTGTCCACTGTATCCCAGGACGATGCTTTGGCCTGTGCCAGACCCTTGCCTTTGAAGTTGGACAAGTTGATTGAGCAGAACGCTGGCTCCAACATCTTGTTTGTGGCTGTGCCTGGCGCTTTCACGCCCACATGTACTGAGAACCACATTCCTCCATTCTTGGACAACTTGTCCTCGTTGAAGAAGGACAAGAACATCTCCACGTTGGTGGTGTTGAGTGCCAACGACCCCTTTGTCATCAACGCCTGGGGTAAGTTGTTGTTGAAGAACTCCAAGTTGGGCTCGGACTTGCCCAACGTGATCTTTGCCTCCGACCCTAACGCCACCTTTTCCCAGGCAAACAACATCTCCTTGGACTTGACCGATAAGGGCTTGGGGGTGAGAACGGGAAGATACGCCTTTGTTGTCAATGCAGACACCAGAGCCGTTTCCTATTATGGCGTCGAGGCCGGGGCTGGAGTTGAAGTCAGTGGCTTCGATGCCATCAAGGCCGCCAAGTTGTAATAGAGTTATATGAATGAATGAACAACGTTTAAGCTTTAGTGAAGAAGGGCAGTGAAGTAGAGCAAGTGTACTATAAAGAGTAGTGTGGACGCCTTGACATGTAATATACCCATTATGCAGTACTACATGCTACTAGTAGTGACCTTCACCATTTTCCAGTGATAAAGTCACATTAAATTGCTCTGTAGAAGTACAATCTGTTTTAATTCAATATGAAGAGGGAATAGGGGCTGTCACGTGACACCAATTGATCCCGAAAAGGAAATATTTAAAGTCACACTGGAATTTGTAAGAAAATGGCTTTTTGGTGGTGTCGTAATTTCTCGCGTCTCACCACTTCTATATTCAATAATTGTTAATTTTCAGTGCAAAACTGTGAATAGAAAAGGAATAAAAATGAAAGAAAAAATAAAAAAAAGAAGTAAAAGAGAAAAACTTAAAGAAAGAATTGAAATCACGTGATTGAAGAAAACAAAAAAAACACCTCTTTCACGTGACAAAAGATCCTGGCTTCACAATTAAACTTCTACATCTTTACGTTCCACAGACTTCTTAGGCTTTCACCAGTCCGTTTTCCGCGACCACTGCGACCACCGCGTTCAGTGCGTTCAGTGCGTTGTGTGCAGACTTCCACCAGGTAGTGCGCTACCCATAAACACACTAGTGGAGCATAACCCTGCTTTACATAAAGGGTATGGCGAAAAAAGGGTATGGCGAAAAAAAGGTATGGCGAAAAAAAAAGGGTATGGCGTGGCCGAATAGGGGTTGCTGTTTTCAATGTACCTTTTTTCCATGTTCGTTTTTTCCAAAAAAAATCTAGCCTTAGGCGCTTCTACGGCTATTGTATGCTCTTAGACCGTAGGTCACGCACTGCCAGGCCACACTATGCACTAACTGGAGAATATGCACTTGAACATGGACAACTGGACAACTGGACAAATGGACAAATGGACAAATCGACAAAAATAACTTTGAAAGAGCAAACGTATATTTATTGGTGACTTGAAGCTGGGGGTTAAAACTTCTTGTTTTTTCTGGAAAAGGAAAAGCCCGGGCCAATCTGTTCCGGGTCGTGCGCAGCTCATATCCCATGTAGTGTTTTTTTCACTTGCTACGTTGCTGTTATTGCATCTTCATGCACCAACACCATGAGCCATTGCGTCATGGCAATTGTGCTGCACCATTACATCAGCCATTCCAATAGTGTAGAAAAGTCCAATGGTCACGTGAATCACTCCTTTCATCCTTTTTCGTACTCTCCATTAATTAATTGTTTTTTTTTCTTCTGACGGTTTACTGTTTTTATACGCAGGACGCCTACCGTAACCACTATAACCACTCACTGTTAAAACTCTCCCTGACCTTTCAAGATCAACCTGAACCAAAATTTCCTCGTCTATATGCAGCCCTCAAAAGTACAATGGAGTAATCCGCCGTAGAATCCGCTCACCATCCAATCATATCAAAGAACAGTCGATTAGTGTATGGTTGAGTAGTCAGTGGACAGTGGACAGTGGACAGTGGAGTGGACAGGGACAGTGGGGAAATCATCCGTCTGGCTCTATACGTTTTTAAAGTTGTAGATCTAGGTCAATTGAACTGGCCTAGGCTTCCACCAGTACACCCCAAGATTCTACCACCAACTGCAATGGTACACTGGGAAGCACAGCAACAAAGAAGCCTCGCAGCAAGAGAAACGCGAGTCATCAACGTAGAGTTAAGTGACAGACAAAAACAGACAAAACAGACAAAATAGACAAAACAGACAAAACAGACAAAACAGAAAAGGAAAAATCAGCAACATTGATGGATCTACTGGTATAAAACATGGCAGTCTAAATTCTATGGAAGCATCACTTACAACTCACCGGAAGCGTCAATGGTGATCTTGGCTCTGGTGGCACCGGAGTTGGAACCGTAGGACTCGACTTGCTTGACAACATCGAAACCGTCAACAACCTCGCCGAAAACAACGTGCTTACCGTCCAACCATGGGCAGGCCACGGTGGTGATGAAGAATTGCGAGCCGTTGGTGTTGGGGCCGGCGTTGGCCATGGACAACAAACCTGGTCTGGTGTGGGTCTTGGAGAAGTTCTCGTCAGGGAACTTTTCGCCGTAGATGGATCTACCTCCGGTACCGTTACCTCTGGTGAAGTCACCACCTTGCAACATGAATTGAGGGATCACTCTGTGGAAAGACGAGTTGGCGTAGCCGAACCCCTTTTCGCCGGTACACAATGCTCTGAAGTTCTCGGCGGTACGAGGAACAACATCGTTGTACAACTTAAAGGTGACTCTTCCGAGCTTGGAACCGTTGGCAGAAATATCGAAGTAAACTTGGGACATGATAAAGGCTAGTCTGCTTTGGGATTCTTGGGTGCGCCCACGCTTATATAGGGGTTTTTTTTTTTTTTTTATTTTGCCTATTGGAACTCAATGGAAGCTACAACTCACGAGATCGCCGCGGCATGCAGGCGCGGCCCTTCCCATGGTGTACGGGTGTGGGGTTGCACGGGGGAATGGAATTTGCTGCGTGGTCCCACGTTGGTGCTCGAAATGAATGGTGTACTGATGTGACGGTAGTGCACCAACTAAAAGCTGGTGTAGTGATGTGACGGTAGTGCACCAACTAAAAGCTGGTGTAGTGATGTGCGGCGGGTGGTGCACTGATGTAGTTGGTGTATTGATGTAGCTGGTGTACTGATGTCATCGCCGGACGCACCGGTAGGACATTCAAGACGTGCGCGGCACAAATGCGCGGTGAGATAGTGACACCGATGCAGTTTACTCTTGGTGAATAACAATGCACCTTGGGCTGTGTGCGCTGCATCCCAACTTATAGGACAGAACCTGCAGCAAAACTCGGATCAGGGCTTGACGGTTTTTTCGGTTCGCTTTCGGGCACACGCCGCAGTTAAGCCACGGTATCGGGATCCCGCTTATCTGGCCGCATATTGCCGGCCGCTCCGCCCATTTTACCCCCATGAAACCGTTAAACCTTGGAAAAGGATCCTCAACGCAGGCTCCAAATCTTAGGGTGTACTGGCCCAAATCCACCCCCTCCATAGCCCCGTTTTTAAAGCCCAATGGCCCCGTTTTTAAAGCCCAATGGCCCCGTTTTTAAAGGTTAAAGTAGCCCCTAAAAAGTCTGTTTACGGAAGGAGGCGTGCCCCGCTAAACTTTATCGTGTACACCGCCGCAGCAAGCCAAGAAGCCCCTCCCCCCCAACTCCCAAGAAAAGGGTTATGGATGAGGCTTTGTTTCGGCCGAGTTCTAATTATAGATCATGTAGAGGTGCGGCTTTTTTCTATTGTACGACTCGAGGCGCAGACGCATAGATACACTGATCATAAACAGAGGTAGTTTGGAGGCTTGTTTTGAGCTCGCTTAGGGAATGCCAAGAAAACAATTAAAGTACCGTTTCATGCGTGTTTCACTATTGTTTCATGATGGTTTCATGGATGTTTCATGGATGTTTCATCTTCATCCAGGGCTTTGGCCCGCTGGTGGATATCGAAGAAAAAGGGGGGATGAGTGTAGGCGGCCGCGTCCATTGGCTACGGGGAAGAGTAGCTTAAAATAGCCCTTGTAGTGAGGCATTTAATTCAGTGGACTGCACCGAGGCGCATGAATGAAGTACATTTACGAGGATCCCAACTGCGTTTACATCGCACACGAGATATCGATGAAGGGGTTTTCCGGCGTTTCCAAAGGCTTAAAGGACGTAAATGGAGTTTCAAACCGATATGGACAAAAAACCCGTACATTCCCCGCTTCAATATATAACGGCATAACGACGGCCAGGCCGCCGAACTTAACCGCGTGGCCAGTCGAAAAGTGGTTGGCCTTCTAAGTACGCGAAACTTGGGAGCATGCAAAGGGTGCGCCGCATGCAGGCATGCAATTAACCCATGTTGAGGTTGATTTCCGGTCGGCAACGCGACCCAAGTTGAAAGCCCCGGTTCACCTTCAAATGGGGTTCAAATGGGGGGGTTTTTCTTAATTAAATATAATTATCTAAGTCAATTGTTCAATTTTACATTCCATCCCCCCCTCCACTTTCTCTCCGGGTAAAAAAAAAAAGCACCTTCAAAGGGGCAATTTTGACTCAATTGGAGTTGGTGGCTTCATGCGCACGTTGTCGCCTGTGTGCAGTCCGCCACTTAAAATAATTGCGTTTCAAACAAATGCACCAAAGCCGCGCGCCTGGATCGAAGGTGCATACAGCCGCAGTGTCAAGTCAACAGGACAATTGTTCTGCCAGAATTGTACTTTAGGCCTCTCTTGAGCTATTGTTTTTTCTTGCCCTAATAAACCTCTTGTTCCGGCGCTTTTGTTTTGGGAGCCTGTTTTCCCCCCTCCCCCCTGCACCTCATCTCCTCTCCATTGCTCCTTCTGAGTCCGCCTGCTTTTACCTTTACCATTCCAGGCTCCCTTGATAAATCTCCACGTTTCGCTCATCAACACCACCTCCATCCATCCAATTCCCTCGCCACTATTACCCACCGTCCACCACCCTGAGCCATTGTCTGCCACCACAATCTCAGCGCCTGCACCTGCCCCCCTATAAATATACGTGTCAGTCCCTGGTCCCTGGAATACCCTTAATTTTCCAGTCATTACTTTGGCCCTTGACAGCCCCCCCCTTCCCCCTCCCGCATCGACTCCTTCGTCTAATCCTCCACCCCTTACAACACAAAATGGCCCGAATCCTGTGGCTCTCCAGCTTCACGCCCAGCTCCGTGGCTTATATTGTGGATGGCATATTGGGCACTTTCGTCACCAACCCGCTTATTACATGCACCCTCTTGGCGTGCTTGGGGGTTTATTCCATTTCTCTTCTGGTGCACATGTTCCACAATTATGGCGCCCAGGTGTTCATTCAAAGCCCTTCCAGATACGCGCTAGACATTTGCCACCATTTGTTGAACATCATCTTTATCTGGCGGTTTCCAACGGCTTCCAAAAAAGGTCTTTTGGTGCAGTCCAACCTTGGCTTTGAAGCGCTTCTTTGGCTCTTGTCCAGCGCCATTACCTTTTACATGATGGGCAACTCCAACTCCTGGCTTGCTTGTAAAGGCAGCCTTTTTTTCCGGGTCATCATGTGGAGTCTGCTCATTTGTCCATATGCCATTTTCTTGGTGGACATGACGGACCTACTCTGGACTTCCAGGAAAGATAAGAATGAAAAGAGTCTGGGCTTGATCATGTACCAGAACCCAAGCCTGGAGTCAGAGACGAGTGCCGAAAAGATTGGTACCAAGGCGTATCTGATGGAAATGTCCGAAACAACCAAATTGTTCAACACAACCAGGACGTTCAGAACCACCAAAAGGTGCAAAACGACCCAAATCGCCAAAATCGCCAAGATGTTTGCCGATACCAATAATGCATTTTTGGCGGTGTTCATTGCCCAGTCATTCGCTTACATTCGCGTGGAGGCGCCATTCCTTGAACTGAGCTTGTTGAACTCGCTCTACATTGGCTGCTCGTACTTGTTCAAGCTCCACATTGTGCACATGTTTGTGCTCTACGAAACCGTGGTTGCAGTTTTCGAAATCGACGATTTGCAGGCGTACTCCGAGTTGTACATGCCCGTGAGGCTAGGCCGTGGCCAGGCATGGGCCCAGAGCATGAGGAGCCTGTATGCGGTGGTCATGACGGCCTATACCGTGTTTATAATGACCTATGACATTGTGCTTATGGCATTGGCCAGCCTTTGAGAATATATGCATTTAGTACTGAGCGTAGCATTTATCCCATGCAAACCTAACGGCCCGGGTCATTCCCTCAAACAGAGTCCCAGTTCCATCTCCAGTCTCTTTCTCCAGAGTCTCTTTCTCCAGAGTCTCTTTCTCCAGAAACTCAGTCTCTTCCAAAAGGTCAGCCTCCAACGAGAGATTGAGCCTGCTTAGTCCCATTTTCTTGGAAAGGGCCTGGAGGTACCGTTTACTCTCACGGAAATCCAAAGACTCAAGACGAGAGGTTTCGGCGTGGATCAACCGGTGCTCCAAGTCCAAATGCTGGGCCTTTCGTTTCAAGGGCCTGGTCTCTAGATCCGAATAAACCATGGGTTTTCCTTTAAATTCCTCACGATTCTCCAAATCCTCACTTAAATCCTCGGATTCAAACAATTCAGCTTCAAACAGTTCAGCTTCAAACAGTTCAGCTTGGTATTCAAACAGATCTAGAGCTTGGTACTCTTTGACCTGGCGTTCAAAATACCGATTCTCTTTTTTCGGGGGATAAAGAGTGATTTCCGTGCTGGTCACCGGCCGTAGAGACGGGAGGATGTTTTGCCAGTAATGGTCTAGAAGCGGGGTTTTCCCGTCTCTGTATCTGGACGAAAACCCTGCCACGGGAGTCTGGAACATCTGGAGCCGTTCGGTGGCTTTCCAAACATCACTTCTCCTGACCACCGCCGTAAAGTCGTTTTCTTCCTCTCCCTCTCCCCCTCTTTTCCCAAACACTGGGTCTGTGGCCTTTTGTAGAATCACCTCTGCAAGGAGTTCCTTTGTTTTAAGCCGGATAAACTCGTCCAAGAAAACCATACTTTCAAACAGGAGTTTGGCCGACTTTTTCCCCTCCAAAATGGGAAATTCCCGGTTGGCCCTATAAACCCGGGCCAAAGCCAACGCAATGTCGTTATTGATCAAACATAACCCTTTGGTTTTGTCTGTATATAGATTGAACTCTTTTAGCCGCTGCAGTGCTTTATGTGACAGTACAATTTGGGCTTGGTCACTGAGTAAAATACTCTGGTGTTCTTCAAATTGTTCCCACTGCTCATCCATTTCTTTGGCTATGGGTAACTCCGAGTAGGCCACGCCATTTTGGGAATAAAAAAGGGACATTCCTTTATTATTAATAGCGTCATTATTAGTGTCATTTTTAGTGTCACTTTTAGTGTCATTATTAGCGTCATTTTTAGTGCCATTTTTAGTGTCATTTTTAGAGTCATTTTTAGCGTCATTTTTAGTGTCACTTTTAGTGTCATTAATAGCGTCATTGGTGAAGGGGTGGCGCCGTTTTAATTGGTTCAGGTGCTTCTTCAAGAGCTCGTAATATGCAGTAATCTCCATGATACTCTTTCCCGGGAGATGAGCCATTATCTCGTCGACTCGGTGGATGGAGTAACGAGCCAAGCACGTGAAGAAAATGTCTTTTTCTTTGGAACTCCATACTGTTCCGGGAAGTGCTTTGAAGTTGTGGTTTGAAGCACTGTACTGGGCCTCAAAATGGTCCCAATCCTCATTCCCAGAACTCCCAGAAACACCGCTTCCAGAAACACCCCTTTTATAAGCAGCACCTTCAGAAACACCGCTTTTATAAGCCGCAGAAGGAATATAGTAAGCGGCTGAAACGGAGACTTTGCTTGTTTGAAGTCGTTTTTCCGCCCGGTTTCCCGTATGGGGGATCTTCCGCTTTTTATACCGGTAATCATCTGCATCCAGCGAGCCATGGGTAAAGTGGTCCTGCACGGTTTGGTTGTAAAGACGAAGGTAGTTGGGGTTGCCGCGATAGGGATTTAGCAGCCTTGGGCCCGAAGAGGCCAGTGGTTCTTTTTCACGGGCCACAACTGCCATTTCTTCCTCCGCCCCATGGTGCATTGTGATGTCTTCTCACGCACCCGCACTGCACCAAGACGCACCCTCCATTACTGACTAGTCTACACAGTACAGAAGTATACATAGACATTAGACAAATAGACGAAAGACAGAAAGACAGTAGTGTATACTATTAGACAGAAAGACACTACTGTATGCTATTAGACAGAAAGACAGTAGTGTATACTATTAGACAGAAAGACAGTAGTGTATACTATTAGACAGAAAGACAGTACTGTATACTATTAGACAGTACTGTGGCTATATTAGATACTGTACACTAGTTATAGACCCATGGCAATAGATACACGGTGAATTAGAGATCCGTCTGGATCATAGTATATACATAGTCACGAGTAGTCACGAGTAGTCACGAGTAGTCACGAGTAGTCACGAGTAGTCACGACGGTAGCAAGATAGGACAGAAGGTTCCAGGCTGGCTCGAAATGGAGCGTTCGGCCCCGTGGTCCATAGTCCATGGTACCAAGGTCATAGTCCATGGTACCAAGGTCATAGTCCATGGTACCAAGGTCATAGTCCATGATACCAAGGTCATAATGGTCACACATCTTAGGGTTGGAGTGAGCCTGAATGTCCAGCACATTTCTCAGTGTTCATAGCAATCACAGATCTTCCCATCCATTAATTTATCAGTATGGATATGTTCATGGGTCCACAATAGTCTCTGTAGATGTCCATATGATTTTTAAACGTCTCCTCATGAAACTCCTCTTTGAGTATCATAAATGCCCATCCTCTATGATTCCGGATGGCACTCATAGTTGATCCATATCATGGTAGAGTATTCATAATGCCATAATAAATTCTGGTAGTCTCTCGAATGTCAGTTTCTCGAATGTCAGTCTCTCGAATGTCATAGTTTCTCGAATGTCTATTCAGATGCCGTGGCCGTTTTGATCTCAGTCATGAATTAAAACTCTTCAACCCCGTTCCAACCAGAGATGTCACCCCGTATAGATGAATCGCATAGCATCCGTTTCAGGACAAGGACACACCAGTGAGAAGCCCCAACAATACAGATCGAGCTAGTGGTACTGGCACTATGGATTCCACCATCAACACCAGCAAAATAGGAAGAAACGGCACCAGTACACCCTAAGATAGCAGGTGCTATAGAGGGGTGCTATAGAGGGACCGGTGCCCTAGAGGGGTGCTATAGAGGAGGCACGTCTTCATCGTCAGTGTCCTCCCAGTCGTCGTCGTGGAAGTGCTGATCGCTGTCGTTAGCATGCAGAGGACCGGAGTGGCTGATGTAATCTTCATCGTTGGGAGAAAGTTTCAGGAAGATCTGGGGCATGAATGGCTTGGGCACCTCATCCACATCTTCCCGGGCAAACACCTCCACATACTCCTCCGGCACGAGTCCGTTCTCGCCCGTGGTCGGGTTTTCCGCCACCAACCAGCCCTGGCCATTACGGTACGAGATCCAGATGATCTGGCCCTCCTTCAACTCCACCTCGTTATCGTTTTCGGGCTTGAAGTCAAAAAGCGCAATGGCTCGCAGGTTGATTTCGTCCAGCAGCTGCGTGTGAGGCGGGAATTCGAAATCCGACGAGACTGACGACCGGGCACTGGTGGGGTAGTTGCCGAGTCTAAGCGGGTGGTTTTCTAGGTAGGCAAAGTCAATGATGGAGGTGGTGGGCGCACAGAGCCCTGTGGTGCCTTGCATTGGGGACGGCTTGTGGTGTGTATGGAGCGGTGGCCTGTATTTAAGTAGGGAAAAGGGAATGGGAGAAGCGACGGGGATTGGCGGGATGGTGACTGTGGGGTAAGGGTTTATTAGGGGGTTGGTGTTGGTGCTGGTGGATGTATTAGAAGGAAGGTTCGACGCCCGAGTATGGAGCATGACTCCGCGTGCGGGCAAGACCATCGGCTCACTGTTTGTTGAGCCGCGCACGAAAAGATGGATTTAGTTAGACGTTTTTTGAGTCGCGCACGAAAAAATGATAAATTCCACTACACATGTTTTGAGTCGCGCACGCATTTGTCTGCCAAATTCCACTACATCTCATTTGAGCCGCGCACGCTGAAAACACATCTCACACTCTAGTGCCCCAAATTCCCAGGCCATGGACTACAAGGAAGAACAAGAGCAGGAGATCGAGGTGCTCCGCTCCATCTACCCCGACGAGCTCAATGTCTTGTCGGAAACCCATTTCTCCATCTACACCAAGCTTGAAACCGTGTCGGACCGGCGCCACGCTCTACTGCTAGACGTTCGGTACCCCGAGGCGTACCCCGAGGAAGTGCCCAAACTAGATCTCGAAGTGGTGGACATGGACGAAGAAGAACCCGAGGATCTGGACGAAGAAGACGATGACACCAAATACGTGAGTTTGGCGGAATCCATTGAATTCGACAAAGCCGACTTCTCGATGCTTTTGGCGAAGCTCAACGCCGAGGCCGAGCTCAATCTCGGCATGCCGTGTATTTTCTCGTTGGCGGCTCTCCTTAAGGATGAAGCCGAGGCTCTTTTCCAGCGCAAAGTGGACGAAGCACAGAAAGTCTACGACGACCAGCTCTTGGCCAAGGAGAAGCAGGAGCAGCAGAAGTTCCATGGAACCAAGGTCACGCCCGAGTCGTTCCGGGACTGGCGGAAGGCGTTCCGGGCCGAAATGCAGATTGATCAGAAGGACAAGGAGCGGTTTGTCAAGATGCACAACGGCAAGATGACGGGCCGCGAGATCTTTGAAAGTGGCTTGGCGGGCGTGGACGACGACCCCGAGCTCCAGGACTCAGTCTCCAAGTTGGAGATCGAAGAAAAGGATTAGGAGAAAAAGGATTAGAGAGAAGAGAGAAGAGAGAAGAGAGAAGAGAGAAGAGAGAAGAGAGAAGAGAGAAGAGAGAAGAGAGAAGAGAGAAGAGAGAAGGAAGAAGAGAGAAGAGAGAAGGAAGGAGGAAGGGAAAGGAGAAAGGGAAGAAGTTGGGATGGAGAGTTTGGCGTTTCAATGGTATTTGACAAACAATCACCTGAAATCTGAAATTCGTCAATGACCAACGCTGGTCTCTGGAAACTTACCGAAGCTCCAGATGAGCACTTCTACTGCCCCTCCAGCATACACCCTTCCACCGCCTCTCGAGCACACCTTCCACCATAGCCTTCAATATAAAATGACATTCGTACCATTGCCACTTTATTCTGAGAAAGGAAGCTTTCATTCCGAGAAAAGAAGCTTTTATTCCAGGCATTATGGAGATCTTCCAGTGAATCAGCCACGTGATCCAGTACCTTCCAGTAAAACTTCCCAGTCCCCAGTCCCTTTGCAATTGAAACTGCAATCGATAACTCCCATTCCTGGATCATCCTCTTTTCTTCTTTACCAATGCAGGATTTCTTGAAGGTACAGGAAGCAGCTGGGTACCCCACAGTAAACTACCCCACAGTAAACCACCACCACAGACCTTAATAACTTTCAGATACTGTCCATATGCACACCTGACTCCGGTTTCTCCAAAGATCTTCTTATCTTCCTTATATTCCCTTTTAAAAATCACGTCTTATTTCTGAAAATCACGTTTTATTTCTGAAAATCACTTCTTGTAAAAACCACTTCTTGTAGAAACCACTTCTTCTTGCTGGACACCCTCCGCCCTTCATACGCCAAACAATCTTGTATCGTATACTTCCATACTTCCAGAATACATCGTAGTCATATCCGCAGCAGGTCTCCAAGGGTAACAGCGTCTAGTTGATAGAACAAAGTCGTTTAGAGAAGTCGGCTAAATTGATCCGGAACTTCGGGATAAGCATTGGCTCTGATGGTCCCGTCGGGCATTCTGAACGGGTAGTTGACTTTCGGGGTGACTGCCTGCTTCGCTTGCTTCGCTCGACAATCGACCGGATCAGAACTGGTCCGGACTTCGGGAATCTGACTGTCCAATTAAAACATACCATTGCGATGCTCCGAAAGGACGTTGACGCCATTTGATTTCTGCCCAGTGGTCTGAATGTCAAAGTTAAGAAATCCAAATAAGATTGGTAGTGCAGTGGATTAACCACTCATTGTAGGATGTACTGATTCACTAGACTCATTGTAGGCATGACATGTACGGTTGAATGACAAACCGAAAAAGTGGAAGAAGTTAAAGCATCAATTCTTAAGAATGGAAATCCTTGGTTTAATGAGATGAAATTTTTATGGAATTATTAAGATAGCGGGAGCGCGCGTCTTTATATACCCTAGGATATTTTTTGCAGCCTGTTTCTAACAGCCGCGTGTTTCAGAATGGTGGCAAACGCATGCACACAAAAGCGGGGGAAAACTAGATATATAAAGCCGCATATCCTTTACATTTTACATGCATTTTTTCCTAAACCTTCCATTAACATGATCTCTTTCCCCTTTTATTTGATCATTTCCCCCTTTAACTTGATGACACAAAGAGGAAAATAGAGGCCATTTGATTCAAGATGAAGATCATGTTCTTGCCATTCGACTAGGATGGAAATGAAGTGGTGATACCCACCCACAACGACATTGTTTGGTAAGGCGGGGGAATTGAATTGCATTCAAAAACAACGTCTTTCTTGCAGAGAACATCTTGCCGTCTTTTTTCAGATCGAGAGGATTTGAGTATAGCTTTCTTTCATGATTCCTTATCTTTGAATTGAATCGCTTGGAAGGATGAAGATGGATATCATTCTTGGTCTGATAGCCTTTGCCCGTTGAGCTACTCCTGGAGCCATGATTTTAGGGAACGAATTGGATTACAGAAAAATCTTCATTGATGATAAAGATTGATGGTTATACAGAAACTTATGACTGGATACAGAGGGAGCCTTATGACTGGATACACAAGGAGAATGGGAAATGAGGGTTGAACGAATTGTCAAGGTCCAAGACTTAAACACTCTCGGTTACATTAAATCATTTATCTTGAAAAGACACCAGAGGCTCAGGTGATTTGACAAAGGAGATATTCCATCTGGACGTTAACAATGGGATAAGAAAGAGATTGAGAAAGGACCCGATGAAGGACGTTGGAGGATTGGGATCAGGAGTCTTTAGAAACTACCATCACTCAGAAATCACGTCCCTCGTCTCTTGTCTTGACTCCAGTCAGCTGATGTATTCGTTAAATAGAGAATACCTCATTATTTGCTGAAGAGAAATCTCAGGATACTCTGGAAACTCAGGACACTCAGGATACTCAGGATACTCAGGAAACTCAGGATACTCTGGAAATCCTGGGAACTCAGGAAACTCAGGAAATCCTGGAAACTCTAGAAATCCTGGAAACTCAGGAAACTCAGGAAACTCAGGAAACTCAGGAAACTCCGGAAATCTCCACATGTGCAATGAATAAGCCTCTCTCGATCCCATCCAGATTTGAAGCTTGGACCTTTCAGCTTAGTCCTGATTAAAGAGAATTAATGGAAATCGTTTCAACACAACTGGAACTGTTCAAAGAAATCCTATCTCTTCAATCGGAACAAAATCCCCCTCATTATAAACCTATTCATCTTCTTACCATTGATATTACTATCAGTAAGAAGAGAATGGCTCCAGTGAATTCAATGAGACTGACTTCTTGCTTGACTCTTCTTTCCTGCAGATTGACCCCCTTCCTGCATCTTGACTCTTGTTCGACTTCTTGCTTGTTCCTTTTCCGAACGACTCAAAAGATCAACGTCCACTAATCTTCCAACACGGAGATCCATTGCCAGACCTTCATGACTTCGCCATGGACCTCGATCAACTCGTGCCGCACATTGGTGTTCCGGTCCACCTTACGACTAACGGCTTGCCAGAGCCGCATCTTCTTGGAGAGGTTATTCTCGGAACTTAGAATCAAGTCCCGGAGATGGATCGACCCGATGTATGCAGGCACACTGGAAGATTCCACGCCAAGCTTGGCTTGTTTCTTTAATCGCCGCATCACCTCGTCATAGAGCGTCTCCATTCTCTTTTGCTGTGTTTTGAAATCCTCATACTTATAGTGGGCAAGCACCGAGCCAAAAATAAGAGCCAAAAAAATGGCCAAGCTTCGCTTGAATCGAACCACCATCCCCAATAACGTATTGGACATCATACACTTGAGGCTGAGGTGCGATAAGGCCGTCGATCGAAGAACCTTGTGCGAGAGGTTCTGCGTTGGAGCAGAGTTGTTAGTGTGAGGTCGGGGATCAACGTGACCATCAGTAAATCGGACCTGCTGGGTTAGTATTTTGGTTTTGGTTTTGGGTTCGGAAGCTTGTGCTTGGGCCGGGACCTTGGTCTCGGACTCGGACTCGAGCTCGGACTCGGACTCGATCTCGGACTCGGACTCGAGCTCGGACTGGGACTCGATCTCGGACTGGGACTCGGACTCGGACTCGGACTCGGACTCGATCTCGAACTCGGACTCGATCTCGAACTCGGACTCGGCTTCGGCCTCGGCTTGGGCTTGTGCTGAAAAAAAAGTAACTTGCCTTACAATTATCTCTGGTTCCTTTTCGAGTTCGGTGATGGACCGTTGCCATAATTCCTCGAATTCTTCTTCCGTGATGTACGGAGCTTTCATGGAGAGCAAAAGATCGTGCAAATCAGAAATGCCGATTCCAGCATCCACATCGTCTTGATGTGATTGGCCACATTCCCGGTTGGCGTTGCGGGCCCGGAGCAAGTCGAGTGCCACGTCGATCATGATCTCGATTTTCTCGGCTTTCTTCGTATCGGGAATGCAATACTGCGCCTGGGGGTTAAAGCCGGGGTAAACTTTGAAGTACCATGGCGTGTGGCGGTAGAAGTCGTCGTAGCATGCCATTTCGAGCCGGGGAAAACACCGGGCATGCTGTGGACACTCCACACATTGAGGCTTGAAGTTAGCATCGAGGTATTCTCCAAACTGTACCAAGAGCCGGGGGGTCTCGGGCGTCTCGGGGATGGTTTTCTTATGGATTTCCGCCCCACAGTAGCCCACATAGAAGCTCTGTTCTCGGTACCAATAGGCAAAGAGCGAAACACCCACCAAACTGAGCCAAACCAGGAGATAAAACATGAACCGGCCCACCGCAGGCCAGAAATTGCTAGAAGAAGGGGAGTGTTTCTGACCACTCTGTTTCTGACCTGTCTGTTTTTGACCTGTCTGTTTTTGACCACTCTGTTTCTGACCACTCTGTTTCTGACCTCTCTCTTTTCTCCCACTCTCTTTTCTTCCACTTACCTTTCTTCTCGTTTCTCTGGCTTTCAGACCCAGTTTTTTTCCAGTTTCTTCGTCTTCACCCTCACTTTCGTCTTCACCTTCCCCTTCACCTTCGTCTTCACCTTCCCCTTCACCTTCGTCTTCACTTTCGTCTTCACCGTCACTCTCACTCTCACTCTCATTCTTCTTTCCCAAAGTCAAGTCCACCGAGTCGTCTCCGGCATCGCTGAGATCCGAGTTATTGTAGAACTCCGTGGGGGCAGCTCGGGCCCGCTTTTCAGGCACATCTTCTCCCGAAAGCACATCGGAACGGTCCAAAAGAGACTCGGAGATGATGATGGGTCTTCTCGGAGTGATGTTTCGGGACGACCGAGGTTTGGGCTTGATGGCCTTGGGGTCGATATTGAAGAGCTTGGCAAGCTCCACGTTCGTCGGCCGAGGAGATGCATTCATGTGTACATGATGTACAGGAGCATGGGTCTGTTTTAGCTTTAAAAGAGCACTATCAAACTCGCTTGAGTCGGATTCTGCTCCTGCTTCAGACTCTGATTCTGCGTCTATCAATCTAGACCGGGAGGTTTGGTCCGACTGTTCAATCGACTCTTTTTTAGAGTTTTCAGACTCCAATTTGGAGTTTTCACGGGATCTAGACCATTCCTTTTCTGGCCCTATCAATTCCTTTCCAGACCCTGTCCATTCCTTTTCAGGCTCTATCAATTCTCCATCCTTTGACTTATCCGGTCCTCCACTCACTGGCTCTTGGGAACCCCCCGAAAAGCTATTGTGAAGAGTAGACAGATCGGAAACCTGCACCTTAGCCGTTTTGCCCGTTTTGAGTCTCTTGACACTTGGAGAAAGAAAATCGGACTCCGAGCCGCTGTCCACTTCAAACACGTTGCCTTTGGACGGAGTCTCCGAGACTTTGAGGTCGAAATCCTGGAGCATGGACTTTCTCTTTTTGGAAGCTGAGTCCGTGGCACTGCGGCCTAGACCGGGCGAGTCCTTTTTGCCCCTGGTGGTTCCGGCGGCTATTTTAGATGCACTATTCTTTAGGGGGGTTTCGTTCGTGGTGTTGGGGTTTTTGGAAGGTGTAGAAACGCTGATTGCTTCAGCGACGCTGGAATCATCAATGGAACTGACATTTGCAAGCTTTGAATCGACCTTTTTCTTTGTTTTGGTCTTCTTTGCCGGCTTCTTGACTTTGTTTGCGGGATCGTTTTTGCTTTCTGATTCGATTTCCTTTCCCGATGCGGCCTTGTTCTTTCCCGATGCGGCCTCCCTCTTTCCTAATCCGTCCTGGTCGACTTCCCCCTTTCCTAATCCGTCACTAGTCCTTCCTAATTCGTCACTAGTCCTTCCTAATTCGTCTTGTGCCACGTGTTTCTTGTATAACCGGATCAACTTGGGTTTCCGGGCGTCCGATGGATATTCCACATTGTGCTCGTCCAAAAACGACTTCAATTGCGCTAATTTTAGCACGTGCGGATCCGTGCCTGTATGTTAGTCTAGAACTGGGAAGAAACCTGTATATGACTTACCGTCTGGAACGTTGTCCTTCTCCATAGCTATTGGTGATGAAATGGTTTGGCGTTGTTTACTTATGGTATAGCGCGGGAGTGCAGATAATGTTTTGGTACTGCACACAGAACATGAATGATTTACACGAGCTCAAGACTACACTGCATATACTATAAAGTCCATCTAAACCAAATTGTGATTGTTTCTGATGATTCATGCATTATCAATGTAGCTTGGTTAGAAAATTGAAGTCCTGTACATGTCTTCATGTCCTGCATTCACACCAACAAACAGCAACAAACACCATGAGCCTGTTTTCATAGCCAAACAGCAATAGGAAGCCACCGAGACATTGTCTGGAACATAGCCTCATTAATGCACCAGATTACAAGTCATACACAAGACTTGAATTGCAACGCAGCTTTAAACACGGATCTTCTCAGCAGCCATTAAACAAACGGTTTTAACGATTGAAACAGCATAAATGGGACAGCATTCAGCAGAGATTGATACTCAATAGCCTTCACAAAAACACAGTATTTGAGTTTCATCCTAGCCTTTGACTTCATCCTAGCCTTTGACTTCATCATAGATTTCGCAGCAACACCAAGATAAAACAATCCTGAGTTGAACATAACCATTTTGATAAACAAAAACAAAAACAAAGCCCTTCAACAGAGCCTTGATTATCCATGAATATCATGAACATCCTTATGATATTCCTTAAACCTTCTTAACCGTTTGGATCAATAAACCGAGTTGACCTGGAAATAGCCGTCCTAGGTTAATGCACCGTCATCCAATCACAAGCACCCATCCAAGTAAGAGTAGGTCAGTTCAATAAGCCGGAGCAGCCCTTCATCTTGCTTGGACGCCTGCATGCTAAATTCTTCTCCGTGCACAGTCAAGACCACCGGAAGCTCCAGCAACAAGTCCAAGCGGGGGTCGTTGTTGAGGTAATTGAAGTGCAAGTTGACATTAACCCTTTTGCACGAATCCCAATTTAATTGGTTCAACAAGTTCGTGATGATCACAAACCGGGCCGCATTATTATTATCACAGGTATTTTCGGCTTCATATGTCAACGAGAACTTCTCGAGGTTTTGCTTGCTTAAGTTGCAGTATTTCGTGATCTGATACAAGCCGGCCAAATGGTTGGTTTCATCGGCCTGAAGCTCCTCGATCACCAAGTTCAACTCCAAAAGCTTCATGTCGTTGATTTTATCCATAATGTCTTTCATGTACCGGTACGACCGAACGGTCAACGTTAACTTCAGGCTGGCGCAGTCATGGGTCTCCAATCTTCCAACTTTACCACTTGGAAAGTGGCTTTTTAAAACAACGTGAGAAAACCCCATTCAATCACTAGATTAGATTTAAATCAGAAGGTGGTAATTTGAATCAGTAAATTGAACCCGAGTTTTGAAAAACACGAGTTTTGGCTCCAAATTTCACCGGGAAGAATCCTTGTTCTGGCGCTTTTGGCGCAAACAATGTGGAGGTGGGTTAACAGCAATCAATAGTTTGTATTGCTAGAATTCGGGGGGAAATGTTCGGGGGATTTCGATGTCAATAGTTTAAGAAGCTGACGGAGACCTTGTTGGCAAAAACCACAAAAGCAATCATAGACGATTTGAAGGAAGTACGGGGAAGATGGTACTAGATTTGGGGGAAAAAGAGTTGTTAATAATGGGCCGTAAATGCGGTGGTAGGGGTGAGATAGCGCATGTAGCTTCCGCATCGGGACGTGAAGTCACGTGCGCAGGTAGGGTAAAGTCACGTGGAAACCCACATGTGATCGAGGAAAAACAAAAGCGCACGTGACGTACACGTGATATGCATCAGTTGCTCGTACTCAGTCACGAGTTATATGTCACGTGATTTTTAGAAAGTGCCACGTGACACACGGCACGTGCCATGACGCGCGTTTTCCATTCAAGTTATCGAATGCTAAATTGGCCCGCACAAAAAAATGCTTCACATGACGTACATGCGGCGGAGCATGTGACCTCATGCGTTCACCAGCGCAACCGCACATGGAGCGCAAAACCTCCACACGGCTAACACGCGGGATTCGGTGCGCATACGTTTCAGTTCCGCTTCCGCACGGGCCTCCGCCGCAGTGCATGAGTTTCAAGTTTCATCGCGGCTAAACAAAGTTTCAGTGCACGCTGCAGTAAGCGGCCTGGAGTTGCTCTGGACTAGAACTCGTACATTGAGAAGGGAATATTGGCCGATGACTAAAATGTTGGGTAAAGTGCAACGGTGCCAAGCACAGCGGGAAATCCCGTAAGGGGAAACATTCCTTCGCTCAATTGGGAAACCGTTGTGTGGTAGGGGGAAATGGCATTGCGGCCGACGCCTCCATTATTGTCTCGTACGACGTGCTGGTCCATTGGCTCGAACAAACACCAGGCTTAGATTCGCAAGGTGCATTGTCCTGTATACGCGAGATATTCGAGAGACTATAACCGAGGGAAGCATTGGACACTGGCGGGCATTAAACGAGGTGCTGCGTGCGTCCCACGGCGCAGAGGCTAAAGTTGCTACCCCTAACAATGGCCCGCAGATAGTTGCGCGCCAGGGTTGCATGTGCTCGCAAAGTTTCCTGTGCTGCGGGAACTGCAGAGGTTAAAGGGCTCGGCATGCACCTAGGCCCTTTAGGAATGCGTCATGGCGCAAGGCTCCACATTCGCTTCGCCAAAAAATCCGTTGTGAATGCGCAGCGGTTATGCCCGCGCACGCGCGTGCAGGGCGGCGTCTACCCGAGGTGGCTTGCCTAATGGGGAATTCCAAGTGCATTGCCTGGAAGATAACGCTCTTGGCCGCCAACAATATATCTGATGGGCGAGACGTTCCTGTATCGGAAATCTAACTCCGTGGTTTGTTTGTAGTAAGAAATTTGTAACATCGACACGTCACTGATACAGACAGATGCAGACACTCTATCTGTACAGAGAGGTACAGCTAGAGGTACAGCTAGAGGTACAGCTAGAGGTACAGCTAGAGGTACAGCTAGAGGTACAAACAGAGGCACAGCTAGAGGTACAAATGCAAATACAAATGCAAATGCAAACACCATTACAGAACAAACAGAACAAACAGAACAAACACAAACACAAATGCAATGACAAAGCCAGTAGTTGCATGTACATTGAGATGGCCGGTAGATTAGAGACGGTCAGCCGTTAAACGCACCCAAATGTAAGCATGGGTAAGTACAGCAACTAACGGGACTCGCCAGTGCATTAGAGCAGGCGGCCGAGGTAAGCTAACAAATGGGCTTGCCGCTCGCGTAATGCTTGAAGGCCACCTGCACCCCCGCCTACGCCATTGCATGAACAGAGGCGAGAGAACCCCTTGCACTTTTGAAACAAGGCCGGAGGAGCTCGGGGGTACGTGCCCCTGATGTGCGAACCACTTAGCGCACATGTGTTTGCATTACGAGCCCGGCGCAGGAGGCTGTACCTCCGGTATGTGCGCAGGCAGCTGTGGATGATTTACGAGGCAAGACATTTGAAACTTAGGAGTTAAGGTTCAGGCCGGGGAGTAGTTTTAAAGTTTGTGTTTCGGGCGCGTTTCAGGATTGTTTCAGGGTCACGGAGGGTTGCATGAGACTCATCTGTAGCCCGCATTGTTTTTGCGATTACATGTCTTTGTTTTTCGTTTAGCCAAAAGTTTATCTTTGTTATGATTTTGCTTTGTACCGGTTGATACCGGTTTGTTTAGTTCTGGGATTGTGGGCTCACGTGCGGGTCAGATGATATGGTGGTATGCGGCGCCTGCATGTAGGGCCACTCCCTCCCATCGCGCGGCTTCCCTGCAAAGCAGAGGACGTCACCGGGAGATGCATCTTTCCTAACGACGGCATAATGTGTAGTTTAAACTTTCTTTTGTCCGCTAGGGGTGTAGTATAAGCGAGCCAATGCACGGGCGACGGCTAGAGAGGCTCGGGGCTGCCCGATGGCGCTTTCAAGGCACGTGATGCTGTATCGGGGGGCCACTGCTTTCAAAGACACAATGAAAGTAGCCGGGAAAGCCGGCCCCGAGCCTCCAGGGCAGGAATCTTTTTTTTTTTTTTTCCTGCCTCTGGGATCTGGGAATTCATGACGGTTATCCAGCATGTCATGCGCGCTGCACCTCCAGGTTTCATCTTATCATATCGCGCCAGATCATGCTTCTGGCCCCAGGTTCCTAACTCCTAATGCTCAAGCCTCATACAGTTGCTCTCTGGCCGCCCAGCGGTTCCGAATCGAGACCACTGCTCCGGTTTCAGAAATGCACTGTCATGTCCACTGTAAACTCATGTCCACTGTACACTCAAGTCCTTTTCATGTACACTCATGTCCACTTCATGTACACTGTGTTTCGGAATGCAAGGTTTGGGAACGCCATGTTTCAGAAATGCAAGGTGTTTTGGGTGCACGTGAGGGTTCAACCATGGATTCAAAGGCTCGCCAAAGTGAGGCGGGAAACCCCTTCTAGTTTCTTGCAACTCTTACACCTTCACCAAATAAGAGTATGGAATTCTCCAATCCTGAGGAAATCTAGTGCCCTTGAATTGCCAATCCTGGGCCTTACTTTATTGGTGAATCAGTGAATCAGTGAATCAGTGAATCAGTGAATCAGTGAATCAATGAATCAATGAATCAGTGGATTGGAGGTCTGGAAAGTCGTTTATCACCAGGACTTGGCGAGTTCTCCGAACATCTGATTCCTGAACATCAGATTCCTGATTATTAAATCCATTGAACCCATTGAATCCATTGAATCCAATGAAATGAAACCGTGTGATTTTGTCGATTGATTTCTTCCTTGCCCATTCTGTGGTGTATGGATGTTTGCCCTCTGGTTGCAATTCCTCCATTACTGCTTATTCATGGAATCCAATTCACTGGCTGAGTTCTATTCTCGATGAATAGATTTCTGTTTGAAAATCAGTCCAAGTACTGGTTTCGTTTTCTTTGGTGGTTTCGTTGTTCTGGGGTCACATGACCTATTCTATCCAGTCCCTGTCCCAGTCACCATCAACACGAGCTTCTAGAACCAACTCTTGGGATCAGCCTGAACTCAAGTCTATGAACCTTTACTCCTCTACAAGCAGATTCTCCTCCATACAAGCGTTCTCTTCATACAAGCGTTCTCTTCATACAAGCAGGTTCTCTTCATACTAACCTCTGTCTTCCTATTCTCCCTTGCCACCAACACGTGATCCAGTGTAGTGTAGTTTATAGGAAATTGGCTGTAGTTTTGTTTTGTAGTTTGTAGTGTAATTTGTAGTGTAATTTGTAGTGTATTTTGTAGTGTAGTTTGTAGGTTGTAGTGTAGGTTGTAGTGTATTTTGTAGGTTGTAGTGTAGGCTGTAGGTTATAGTAGATCTAGTAAAGACATCCACGCAATAATTGAATGTAACAAATTAATATTAATAAAAATATACATTCACTAAACCATCACTAGACTATGGTTTATACCTGAAAACGATTTTAGTGTGGGGAACCGAAGCTACTACACCCCCAGGCACTATATGCAGTACATTCAATGGACAAAAAGACAAAAGACAGAATAGACAAAAAGACAAAAAGACAAAAAGACAAAAGACAAAAAGACAAAAAGACAAAAGACAAAAAGACAAATAGACAAAAAGACAGAATAGACAAAAAGAAAAAAAGACAAAAGACAAAAAGACAGAAATAGTTGGGAATAAAAGACTCTTCACCTCAGACACTGATGGTCTTCAGGGTTGTCTTCAGGACTGGCACACGTCCATCCACGTGCCCATAGCTGAAAATGCCTTAAAGGTCTTTTTTTGAAAGGTCGTTTCCAGAACTGAAGCTTTCGAGTGTTGAAGCTGGGTTCTCTTTCCCCAAGCCACTGCAAGGCCCTCTTTTTTCATGGATTTCCTGACCGACGCTTTTGACCATGAAACCATGGAAAAGTCCCAGCAGTACTTGAGGTTCTAGTTCTTCATCAACTCAAAGAACAAGTTCTTGGCCAAAATCTGTACCACTGAATCTTTCGAATGAGACTTCTTTTGGAATTAAAACCATCTTTTTAATGAAAGAAGCATCTTTTGAATGAGAGATCTTTTAAAACCCATGATTTTAATGTAAAAAGCCTCTTCTTGAAAAGCCTCTTTTTGACCCGTCTTTTGGAGGTCAAACCATCTTTCTGGATTCAAACCATCTTTTCAATGTGAAAGTTATCTTTTGATTTAAACCATCATTTTGAAAGAGAATCATCTTTTGAAATTGAATTGGAGAACCATCTTTTTAAGAGTAGAACCTTTTTTTGAAAGAACCTCTTTTTTCTGTGATGGAACCATCTTTTCGAATTAAAGAACCTTCTTTTTGAATTAGAAATTTCTCTGAATGTAAAGACTCTTTTTGAAGAACCATCTTTTTAATGGTCTATTTTGCTGAATGAGATGGTCTCTTTTGCTGAATGAGAGATCTTCAATTCAAGAGGTGGAGATCTTTTTGAAAAACCCTCTTTGAATTAAAGAACCATCTTAATGTAAAACCCATCTTTTTCAATATGAATCTTATTTTTCTGAAAACAGAGAACATCCTTTGAATTCAAACCGTCTTTTGAATGAGACATCTTTTAAAAACCATCTTCTTGAATAACCCTCCTTTTAAAAACCCTCTTTTCGATTCAAGACCTTTTCGATTCAAGACCTTTTCGATTCAAGACCTTTTCGATTTCAGAATGAGGATCATTTAACCCTTTTTTGAAACAAGGTGTTGTCGCTTTGAAGAAGGAAAAAGAAGGAGTGCGACCGCGAGACGAGATTGAGACGAGAGTGAGACGAGAGTGAGACGAGAGTGAGAGTGAGATGCTGAGAACGACCCGCGTAAAAAATAAAAAGTGAGGATGCGATTTGAAAACATCACCAGAAATTCACGCGTTTTCCGTTCGGGTTCGTTTCGCAGTGGTTTTGATGATCAACACTTTTGATGATCAACACATTCTCAACACTTTTGATGATCAACACATTCTCAACACTTTTGATGATCAACACTTTTGATTCTCAACACTTTCTGATTCTCAACACTTTTGATTCTCAACACTTTCGCAGTGGCTTCTAAATTGTCTGTATTGTCTGTAGTTTTGCACATTGAAAATCATGGAATAACCGCCTTGTTTTTTTTGTATGAATTGTTGCCTTCTTTTTTTGTAAGAATTTTGCCTTCTCTTTTTGTATGAATTTTGCCTTCTTTTTTTGTATGAATTTTGCCTTCTCTTCTTGTATGAATTTTGCCTTCTTTTTTTTGCAACTCTCATCTGTACCTGTAATTAACTCACCACTAATTGGGGCCAAGAATCACCCCTTAAGGAGGCTTGTTCAATTTCCATAGTCAGGTTTGTTCAACCTTCTTGTCAGGTTTGTTCAACCTCCAAAGTCAGGTTTGTTCAATTTCCATTGTGGGAGTAATTTGACCTAAAAAAGTATCATAAGTTATCTTTCATAAAGGCCACTATAAAAAAGGAATTTGTCCCTTCTGTTCGCGCTTCTTTTTTGGGGATCAATTTGAATCTGAACGGGCGAACCCCGCTGCTTTTATACTTGGCCTTGCTTGCTGCATGTCTCAACCCCGCACTGTTTCATGTTTGCAGCCACAAACACAGAGACACAAACACAGAGACACAAACACAACGAGACGCATATATAAGGCCGCCTGCCCCCGTGCTGCTGTTTTACAGCCCGCTTTTTCTCCGTCACTTTATCCCCTTCCTCCTACCCCACCCCACCATTATTCTCTTCTCCCTTCTTATATTTCCAATTGTATTTCGTTTAAGGCATGATTCAATTAACTCACGTGACCGTTTACTTCCATAAGCTTGTTTAATTGTATTCTTGTTTAATTTCTGGTTCAATAAACAAGTCACGTGACCGGTTTCTTCCGTAGTCAAGTTTCGTCAATTGTATTCATGTATTTCATTGTATTTGGTTCATCTCTACAATAAACTCACGTGACCCATTTAACCTCCATAGATAAGTTTATTAACCCCATAGTTTATTAACCCCCATATCTTTTGTATTAACAGTCCAACTTTCTAATTCTTCCTACACCAAAGACTGATCTATTATATTAACGACTGTACCAGCAAACGGGCCTTGATCTTGAGAACGTCGGGGTCCTGGGGCCGCCTTGTGTTGGACACCAGCTCGTAGCCCAAGCAGAGTTTCTTGGACCGCTCGCAGTTGTAGCAATGGGGTTTCCGTTCGTCACACTTGATGCGACGCTTGCGGCAGGTCATGCAGCCACTTCTCGTCCTGCGCTTAGTGACTCGTCTTTTGTTGAGTAAGGCATTGTTCTGCTCTTGCGCCATGCCCTGCTGCTCGGAACTGTGGTACGCCTGGTTGTACATGCCCGCGTGGATGTTGTTGGGGGTTCCATGAAGACTGGAATGCGGAATATTATGTGCTAGGGACGAATGGCCAACACTGGAGTGGCCAATGTTGCTGGAATGGCCAATGTTGCTGGAATGGCCGACACTGGAATGGCTGATATTGCTGGAATGCGAATGCGGTAAGTTGCTAGGGGGTACATTACCTGAATGTACGACGCTCTGCATTGGGGCATTGGGCGATTGCCCACTGTGCACGGAGTTGGCCACCTGGCTCGCCATGGGCCCTCCTGGGACGCTTCCATTGGGCATGGCCACTGAATGCACCACCGTGGTGTTGCCCATGCCATTCATGCTATGCATGCCGCTGGCGGCGCCGTTGGAATGCATGCTTGAGTGCATGCCATTGGCCATCCCGTTGGCCATCCCGTTGGCCATTTGCGACATCTGGGCCATCTGGGCCATTTGGTTGGCATTCGTCATTTGATTGGTCATGGCCACATTGCCGTGGATAGGCGTGTGCACCATGTATTGTGGGGTTTGCGTGTATGCATACGTGGGCCCGTACATGTTGGGCCCGCCGTGGGGCGACGTGCTGGAGGTGCCACCGCCATGGGGATAGCTGCCATTTACAGCCACGGTCCCCATCACCTGAGACTTGGCGCCAGGGTAAAGCATGCTGGTGATTGGAGCGTGGGAAAACGATGCGGGGCGAGGCCGGCTGCGAAAGTCCGGCGACGCCATCCCCGGCGGCGTGGCCGCAAGTTTCTGGATCGACTCGCTCAGCGTGACACTGTTATACAGTGGGATGCGGTTGAGCTGCTCGGCGCTGTGTTGGCGAGAGTCGGCCATTGACCGGGTGCCCATGGGCTCGCGGTAGCTGAAATAGTCGTTTGTGGGCGTGCTGTGCATCACATAGCTCCGCTCATATGCCTGCGAGGCGTACTCGGTGGAGGCTCTTCGGCTGGCCACAGACGGCTGTGGGATCGTGGCTTCTGTGGGGCGCTGGCACGGCTGTTTGTACGCGGTCAGCGAGGAGTCATGGGCCTGGGACGGCTGGGAGATTGTCGGGCTGGACCCGTTGGAGGCGCTGGGAGTATCGGAGCCAATGGATTGTGATTTGGGCGCAGCCACCGAGTTGCGGGAATAGTACATGGACAAATGGGGGTCTGATTGGCGGGGGCTAGAGCCCAAGGGGGCGGGTCGGACCTCCGGCAGCAGCCCCGACGACCGTGTGTTCACGGGGGGGATTTGGCCGCCCACCAACAACTCAGACACAGAGGGGAGGAGAGGCATTTGGGAAAGGGATCGCTAAAGAATGGTGTAGCACCGGAAAGAAATGAAAAATGACGGCGGGGTGGCGGGATGGCGGGATTGTATGGGGCAGGGGGAGCGTCCTCTCAGATCTCAGAGGCAGCGGCCTAACGCTTCTTATATGGCAGTAGCGAAGGATCTGTATCGAGATCAAACACCATGCAGATTTTAGCCGACCAGCATATTCATGCGGTATAGGCGGCCAGAATAAGCATGTTGGTTTCAAACAAATGCAGCTGCCTGCTGGCAAAGCGTGCTCGTTTTAATTTTGAATAATTATTTTTTTTTCCATTCATCGTGCATACTTGTGCGTATTGTATACACGTGATGCGTACAATATGCATTTTGTCCGCAGCCCATCTGCATTTTATCTGCATTTTATCTGCATTTTATCTGCATTTTATCTGCATTTTATCTGCATTTTATCTGCATGTTATCTGCATGTTATCTGCTTTTTACCTGCATTTTTTCTGCAATTTACTGCCATTTTATCTGCAATTTATTCGCATGTTTTTTTTCAATTTTTTCTCTTGGTGCATTGTCCCGTTTTTATTCCATTGACTTTTTGCGTCTCTGCAGTGTCTTTACGTATCTCATTATTCCGTTTGTGTATTCTCTCTTTTTCTTTTTCTTTTGTTTTTTGTTTTTTTGTTTTGCGGTGTTTTTTTTTTTTTTATGTTTTTATTTCTTTTCTTTTTTCACATGTTTCTCGTTTTCGCCTTCGCCCACCGGCAGAACATCCAACCGCATTTGTTTTGTACTCGTAATCATACTTGACCCTCGGTTTGACCGGCCCCATGCATGCATCCTTGAAAGCGGGAATTCCCCGTTCCGTAGGCGCCGGAGTCGAAAACGGCATGGAATGCTGCGGGAAAGCGAAAGGCACGTGCCATGGAAGTCCCAACTCAAACTTCCGACGAGGATTTCTTGGTCCTTTCGGCTGCATGTCTCGTCTTTGTAACTCCCCAGAACGGCATGCTAAGGCGGACCAACATTCTCGGCCAAACTCTCTCGCTTCATGCGAGGGGGCTCGTGCCAGCGTGCGGCCCGCGCAGCCAGGCCACGCAAGGTCGCATGCCTCGCGCGCGCCCGTTACAGCAAGACCCATTTGCTTTTCCGCTTTGAGCAATTATGCACTTACTTCGAACAAGGTGGCCTTGTGTAGGGGACAATGGTGGAGCCAGGCGAGCGGCGGGCAGGCCGGAGTACATGGCGTTGGGCCTGCACCATGGGCTCGAATGGGGGTTAGCGGCGGTGATGCAGATGCAAGGGCACCCCCGGGCCACGCAGTCGACGTGCCAGTGGCGAGGCCGTTGCGGCCTACTCCGAAAGGCGTAGGTTGGGGCATGGGAGGATATCCGAGGACGAGGGTCGCACAGGGACGGATATTATATGGGGAGTTGTTACTTTGAGTCGACACGGGGAGTTGTTACGGGGCGATACCGAGGATCCCAGCGACGGCGCCGAGGCCGGACCGAGGCAGGGAGGTTTGAGAGGGACCGAGGCAGGGAGGTTTGAGAGGGACCGAGGCCAGGTCGGATTAAGAACGAGGGCTAATTCTACAAGGTGGCCGAGGCAAATCCGAAAGTGGAAGCGAGATGTAAGACCATGTTCCATGGACAGTACAGGATACGACAGGACAGGATACGACAGGACAGGACAGGATACGACAGGACAGGACAGGATACGACAGGACAGGACAGGACAGGACAGGACAGGACAGGACAAGAAGCGCCAGCGGCGGGCCGAGGGCAGAAAGGTGGTGGCGGGCCGATTTGGTGGTGGCGGGCGTTGTGGGTGGCAACTCCAGGCCTGGAGGACTCCGGGAAGGGTACAGGGCACTTGCAGATGGCAGAGGTGCATTGACGCTGCAGACATTTTGGGCCGCATTGGGGCCGCCGATATTTTTGTTTCGGGGGCCATGGGTGGCGCCGCGCAAATACGAGCCCAGCGGTGCACGCGAAAGCTGGCGATTCCGCACAACGTCATTGCAGAGTGTTCGGTGGAGATGCGTGCCGTATCGGGGGCCCCGAAACCAGGTGCTGCAAGTCCCAATTCCAATCCCAATCCACAATTCACCAATAGAAACACGTTACCAGCCACAAATCCAGCCACAAATCCAGCCACAAATCCAGCCACAAATCCAGCCACAAATCCAGCCACAAACACCTACGTTTCCAACCAATATATACCTGAACCTGAAACAAACACAAACACAAGGACCTGAAACATGAACACAAACACAAAGACGAATCTTGAAAATGTATAAATGCGGAGAGATTCCCCTTGTAACCTGTAACCTGTAACCTGTAACCTGTACCTGTAACCTGTAACCTGTAACCTGTGACCCGCTTGGCTGCAGCTCATGTAGTCTCCACTACGTCATGACTCGCTCGCTCACTCGAGATGAAACGTTTCATGTGAGGCTGTGTAACAAGCGAAGGTCACGTGAAACTTTAAACCCACCCCAATCCATTCCTATCCAAGACCAATCAATCAATCAACCAATCAATCAATCAATCAACCAATCAAATCAATCCAAATCCAAACAAACATTTCCTTATCCAAATAAACATTTCCTTATCCAAATAAACATTTCCTTATCCAAAACCAAAACCAATTTCAATTCAACATCTCAACCAAAAAAAAAAAGAATCAATTTTCCATCCCCGTTCAAGTCTCATAACCAACGATATCTCGTAAATCTCCATTCCCCCCTTCCGCACCCATTGCTCGCTTCCCCCCAATCCCTACTCCAATTCCTATTCCTTATCTCCTGACTTCATTGCTATGAAATCCTTTGAATTCCAATTTCCCTTTTCATTCCCTTCTTCCCGAAAATTCAATATTCCCTTCTTCCCGAGAATTCAATATCCCCTTTCATTCCCTTCTTTCTCAAATTTCAATATCCCGTTTCATTCCGTTTTCTTCCCTCCAAATTCCACACTCCCTTTCCTTCTCAACAATTATACGGGTCTCCAACTTTTTCGATATGTCCACTCCACTACTACTATATTGTACAATGTACTTTTTTAAAAAATCCACATTTCCTTTCCTTTCCATTCCATTCATTCATTCCATTCATTCATTCCGTTTTCGTCCCTTGAAACCCCATCTTCCCGTTTCACACCCTTGCTTTTCCTCCAAATCCCATTTTCCATTTTCCATTTTCCATTTTACCCCTTTCCTTTTTTTCCTTTCTTTTCTTCTCTCGTAAAGGAGGGGATTGGGGTGCATGACATTCCCAAGGTCGGAGCGAGTGCGTCGGCCAAGAGTTAAGAGTTACGAGTTAAGAGCTTGTGCATTTCTTCTTTTGCTGATGGCATGCGACGGTGCGTGCAACTCCATTTCCGACACTCCATTTCCGACACTCCATTTCCGACACTCCATTTCCGACACTCCATTTCCGACACTCCAATTCCCATTTCCCATTTCCCATTTCCATTTCCCAATTCCCATTTCCCAATTCCATTTCCCAATTCCCATTCCCGACAAATACCACTCAGCGACCCAGCGACGATCCCCCAATTACTTACTACCTCTTTTCTCCTCCTTCTCTCTATTTCTGTCCTGCATCTCCATCTCCATCTCCTCTCTTTTCCCTCTCCTCTCTTTTCCCTCTATTCTACGTTGAACTCCTTTACCAATGCAGTGGATCCTGAACTAATAATGTTAATGACTATACAAGGACATGGTCTCTCTCTCTTCTCTTCTTCTCTCTCTCTCTTCTCTCTCTCTCTTATCTTCACACCTTCTCCATTTGCTGCACCACGTAATCAAGCATATAAGTCTCCTCAAGCATCTCATCCAACCTCTGGAAATGACGCTCGTTATAAGGTAAGATCAGATTGACAATCTTCCGGAGTTCTCCATTGTCCATGTCGATTTGTTCAAATACAACGTCAAGCACCTTCTGTGCAATCTCAAAGTGCTTAAAGTTGATGTTCCAATCCCTGACTCGCCGGAGCAACGCCACAAGCTGCTCGGGTCCAAGTGTCTTCATCGTTTGTTCGAGCTTGAAACAACCAATGGCCAGTTCAGGATCCACGTTGGCTCCAATCAGCGACTTGATCACGTTATATACACGCATCAGGTGCTCCAACGTCAAGGCTAGCAAGAAAGCGTTGCTCCAGTCGTTTTGGTTGAGGTAATTGGAAAGCGATTGTTCCTGCTCCACCCGTTCTTTTTCCCGTGTTTCCTTGTCGTGGAGAAGCTGCTCCGTATTGTCGTGCCAGAAACTCATGTATCCATCTGCATCGGCCGAAACAACCTTGAGCCCATCTTCCTTGGTATCCATGGCCCAAATCCGGTTGTTGTGGTTATCCAATGTGGCCACACACTCACTTTCCTTGATATCCCAAACCTTAAGAAGCCCATCGGCTCCACAACTCACCACCTGCTTGTTCTTATTGAAGAACCGGCACCGCTGTACGGCATTGGTATGGCCTTCCAACGTCTTGAGGCACGTGTAATCGGACAACAGCCAGATTTTCACGGTTTTATCGCCGGAACTGGTGGCCACGAGCTTATCGTAGAGACAGAAACTGATATCCCAGAGCCCACGCTTGTGGCCCTTGAGAATGGCCACGGTCTCGCCCGTCTGCGTGCTCCAGATCTTGGCGGTTTTATCAAACGATGCCGTGGCGAAAAACTCATCGTTGGGTGCAATGGCCACGGCATTTATATCCTTTTCATGGGCTCTGCGGGTGAACTCACTATTCTTCACCACTCCTCCAGCATCTTTTGGTACTTTCCACTTTTTAACCGTCAAATCAGCAGATGCTGTCACAATGAACTTGGGCAACAGCCCGTTGGACCGGGAAACGGCACATGCACTGATGGGACCGGCATGGCCCATGAAGGTCGTGTGCGGCCCAAAACGGCCCGTTTGCACGTCCCATTGCCAGAGTCTGGCCTCGTGGTCTTTACCTCCCGTTAAAAGCCACATTCCGTCTTCGCTGGCATCAATGCAGTTGAGCAAATCCGTATGGCCCTCGTGGAGTTCCACATCTAGAGGCGAAGAAGGGTCCACGACCCTAAGTGCAGGAGCATTCGTGGCCATCGCCACGAACAGCTTGTTGGGCCCGGCATACCGGATGTCGGCAATGATGCCGTGGTTTCCGGCAATGGTACGGCCTGCCGGCACGTGGAGCGATCCGTCCCGCTCCTCGGTGTCGCCCATTTGGAGCTCCACCAACGTCTGGTCACTCAACACCATCCAGAGCGTTTCGCCGTCCTGCAGTTGGCTCACATCCGTGACCATCAACTCCTCCAGCGTCTGGAGCGGCTGGTGGGAGCTTCCCAAGGGTCTACCCGTTTCAAGGTCCCACAACCGCAAGTTGCACCCCGATCCGGCAGTATAGAAAAGCAGCTGGTCCTGGATCACCATAAACCCACACGTTTCCACCTGATGGCGTACCGAAAAAGAACTGTGCATTTTCCGTAAACTTTCCGTACGGTAAACCACCACAATCTCATCTCTGCCTCCACTAGTAAAGTATTTCCCATCTTCCAGGAAGGCTAGGCCCCGCACGGCTCCACTATGTTCCTTGGTGGTACTCAAACACTTTCTCTTGACGAGATCCCACACTTTGCATGTTCCCATGGTATCACCCAGCGCTAGCATCCAATTGGCGGAATGGAGTTCTCCGTGAAACGCAAGCGAACATACCGTAGTACCGTGTCCTTTCAACGAATGCGTCACGTGCCCGTTCTCGATGTCCCACACGTAAACCACTCCGTCGGTGGCGCCAAACGCAAACAAACTGGACGTCTTATCGGCCGTGGCAATGTAAACGGGCGCAGAGAACTTGTATTGTCTAAGCAAATCGCCCAGAGTAACGTCGTATATGCGGAGCTGTTGGCTTTGTGAAACAACCCCGAGCCGAGACCCGTCGGGCGTCAATACTAGCGCCGTGATGGTTTCGCCGTCGCCTTCAATCAGGTGTAAGATTTTGTTGGAGTGTAAGTTGACGATGGAAATGTCTTCCTCCAAGGGCGTGGCCACGATGTTTGAGTCGGTGGCAAACGCAGCGGCGGTGGCTCCGGCATAGAACGGCGCCACACTCTCCGAGATGTACGAACAACGAATTGGTTCTGCCATTGTAGAATAGAGTTCTGGTGGCGGGGAAGGGGGGGGGGGAGGAAAAGGAGAGGAGCTGGAGTCGATGGTTTTTTGGCGGCTTTTGGGTGGCTTTTGGCAGGTGCGCGCTGCATGCAGGCCGATGAGATGCCCTGAGAGAGAGAAGGGCACTTTCAATGAGCACCCAACGAGCCTTGAGAAAAATGGGGACAAAAGAGGGTGGGAGAAAAATGAGAGTAAAACGAAAAGAGAAAAAAGATGAGCCCGATGCGGGGCTCGAACCCGCAACCTTTTGATTGACCTTATGTGTTTAAGAGTCAAATGCTCTACCGATTGAGCTGACCAGGCGATCTGTTCAAGAAATTCCTGTGGTTTGACTACCGTTCCAGAAGTCCCTCAAAAAATAATGATCAACAAAAAAAGAAGATCATCATTCATAGATTTTGAAACAGCTTTTTGATGGAACTTATCATGTACCTTCAGTGTTAGAATCACCCGAATTGTATAATAGCTGACAACGTAGATCAGATAAAACTCACACCATATAGATCCGTACACCACACACATCCGAATAGACAATGGATCGGCCTTCTTTTGCTTAGCAGTGGTTTTTTTTCTCCTGTTCTCCTTTTATAGCTCTGAGAAAATGGTAACATGGGTAGCGGCTTTCTCTGAGAAAGGGTAGCATGGGTAGCGGCCTCTTTACTCCGATGAGCCTTGATCCACTCAGAACCATAAAGTATATATGTTTCTGTTGATTCCCCAGTTTGAACTCATTGCCATAAGCTCCCTCACGTACTTTTCAAATTATCAATCATAGACTGGGGTGATTGTGGGTACACCCGGCCCGGAGCCAGTCACGGTTTCCGGCATATAGCAAACCCGGGCATGGTTCCGGCATAAGTTGGCCTTAACCATAAAACCCTTTCAGATCCAACAGTTCCAAAGGATTTTGAAAAGCTGTATCAACTTTGAAGATAGAGTTCAATTGAATCCAGCATTTCTCGGACTGACACTACCATGACTTCCATTTCGCTATACTATCAAACCAAGGAATATATAGTATAGTGGAGTACTAATAGGCAGTCAGTAGGCAGCTAGTAGTCAGCTAGTAGTCAGCTGGTAGTCAGCTGGTAGTCAGCTAGTAGTCAGTAAAGTAGTCAGTAGTGTAGTCAGTAGTAAAGTATTGGTAGTAATGGTCCTGGAGGTATAGAGAGTACCAGGGTAGCAGTACTAGTGCTCACTTCGACGACAAGAGGGTCCTGTAGTGTAGAGCTTAGAATTCGTCTGATGAATAGTCTGACTGCATGAATAATGTTCAGAGATTCCAATCCTTTTGGTTCTTCTTTGGTCGTCTTTGGTGTTCTTTGGTCTTCTTTGGTCGTCTTTGGTTCTTGTCCCCACTTTAAGGCCTCAGTAGACTGATCCAGAACTGATAATTCTTTGGTCTTTCAATCAAAAACATTTCCCTGGAGATTTCCCCGTAGATTTTCTTTGAGAATGAAAAAAACACTAATGAAAAAAGAAGGGGGGATAGACCTGTATTTATAGTTTTGGATTGAGGAGTGCGGGGCTCCATTCGCAGCCTTTGTCAATTTGCAGCCTTTGCGCGTTCGCACTTAATAATTATCAAGGATCATTTCTTGGTCCAAGAAGAATAATTGCAATAATGATGTCAACTCCACTAAAAATTCTAATGGCTGAAAATAAAGATAAAACCCTTTTTTTTTTTCTCTTTTTTTTGTTTTTCGAAATAAGCCAATCACCCTTCCCTTAGTATATTACCATAAGACCTCCAGGACCACTAGATATCTGTATGGCTGGTATCTCAGTAGACCAGACCACGAGGACTTCTCACGCTCTTGGACAAGAAAGTACTTTGAAATGTTAGTATCAGTGTTGAGTCTGTCCGTATCAAATTTGTTCAGCTTCATTTGTGTTTCATTTGTGGTTCATTTGTGTTTCATTTGTGGTTCATTTGTGGTTCATTTGTGGTTCATTTGTGGTTCTGTTTTGTTATACCCATTCGTGGAATCGGTATTGACAACTGCTATACTTCTGATTATCAGAATTCACTTGCTCTCATCAAGTTCGTATCAGTCCAGCCTGAAGCTTCATTTCATCTCATCTTCATCTTGACCTGTTTCCTGTTCATTTTCACTTTGTCCCAATTCAATGTAAGGCTCCTATAAACATATCCCGCTCAACAGTCTCTCGAAGAAAGACTTGACCTGAATATCCCTGGAGATCCCCATCGGCTTCTTTATACAAGAGATGCCTTAAGGTATTAGTTTTCTAACACAGTCCATGCTCTTTAATAAAGTCAAAATCATACTTCATCAAAATCACATTTCAATGTCAAAATCACACTTCTAGTGTAAGGGAAAAAATAATGCAGCCGATTTCAAGGGGGGGGACTCCCTTCTTATATAGCGCGACCAACAAGGGATGAAACAAGGTTCGCGCATTTGGTGGTGCATGAGCATGCGGCGTGGTGGCTGCGAAACCGCACTCCTCGTACTATATAAGATTCGAGATTCCCACTATTTTACTGTCTCGGAGAAAATTTGAAAGCGCTTGAAAGCGAGATTTTAATGAGCAACACATGAATGCAGAATGAAAGCCAAATCTTCATAACCTCATGCAGAGAATGACCGGGGACTTCCAGCTTACCCTGTCACGACTTGCCCATCCAAGAATTGGCAGTCAAAAGGAGACAAGGGGTTTTGCCTCCTTTGTGCGTTTGATTGGCCAAGGACTTATATTCCCGAAAGGCGTGGCTCCTAGAATTGTGGACCTTTCCTCGAATAGTACGCCAAGTTGGGAATGTGTTCAAGTGGGGAACTTCAGGTTGGTAATTGGTGATGCTCCAGGCAAGCTTTTTGACGATACCGAGCCGTTGAAGTGCTCGCCACCATTCTTGATAAACTGGAAAGTTTACTGAAGCTTAACAATACGTCACGGCCATTTCTAATTTGCAAAGGCGTCAACTACTTCGTCATTGTTGGAGTTGGAGATATCATGAACAAGTTGTGACCTATGAAACCTGCAGAGTGATCAAAAATCCACCGTTTTTTTCCTGCTACCATTAAATGAGATTTGAGAAGTCTTTCAAAACGACTTGGAGCTGACAATTTCATGTGACTTTATCCCAGACTATTGGATTAATGGTACTTGGTTTATGTCGGAACACTCCTGACTACTGGAACTCTGGAACTTTAGAACCACAACTGAAATTTCAATTATCGGACACTGAAACATTCGAAGATGATATCGGATTGGGGAGAATTAGCACCTTAATGATGACCTGACATTCTGTTCCTTCTTATCTTCCCTCATACACCTTTGCTTTTGTCTAATGAGTCAGCTGAAGCAACTAGTTCAGTCCTACTCATCTCTGAGTTCTTCTATTCTATGCTAGCTTTCTTCTATACAGTGTCACCGAGCAATCAGACTGTCAAGCCATTGTTTCTCAAGTTCTAAAATGTGCTCTGGGACACGTGACGGAGTCGAGTCTTTCCTGGATTATCTGAGCCATGGGCTGAACAAATCCAAATTGACATGCTTCAAGTGTACAATTTCAATGGATAGTTGTTCTATGGCATTAATTGTCCATGAGCTGCCGCTTAGGAGAGGTGGATTCCCATGGCCCGGGCGTTTTCTCGCAAGTATCGGTCGATATAGTCCTCAAGGCCCTCGCCGCGTTCGCCATACCGATCGCCCTTGAGGATCTGCTTGGCTCGAAGGTACAAGAAGAAGAGATCGCTCAAAAACAACGAGATCCGGACCTTGAGCAACGAAAACATGCTCATGTGGTTTCTCTCAAGCGACACCTTGGTCAACAAGTTGATGCGGTTGACGGGACTCCCCATGGTCTGGTTTAAGGTCTGCATCATTCTCATTGTCCTCAGGAGAAAGATCAAGGCCGGGGGAAACTTGTCTTCGTCCTTCAAGAAGTTGCGCATGATATCAATGGAGCTCGGAGCTTCTTCGGGTTTTGTTTTGGCCGGAGGTTTCAACTGCACCAAAGCCTTCAAAAGCTCACTGGACCTGATCCCCCATTCGTCGGCGATTTGCTCGATTTTGTCTTGGTCAAACCCAAGCAAGTTCTGCCACAACTCACGGTACTCGGCCAAGAACTTGGGCGGTAAGCTGATGTAAAGACCATGGTCAAGAATCACGAGTTGTTGCTTCCCATTGTGCATTCTCACCAACATGTTCCCCGGATGAGGGTCCGAGTGGATGAAACCGTACTGGAAGATCTGTTTGCCAAAAATCTCCGTATACTGTTTCATAAGGAACGGAAGAGACACCTTGTTGTCTATAAGAAGCCGTTTATCCGTGAGAGACATGCCGTCGATCCACTCTGCAGTGAACACCTGGCCCAGAGAGTATTCCGGGTAGCTTTTTGGGATATACACATTGAGATGAGCAACCGATCTATCGTTTTGGATGAGTGTCTGAAGTTTCTGGGAGTTGGAGAGCTCGCACGAGAAATCCGCCTCCTTCTCAAGCTGTTTTGACACATAATCCGTGAAGTTGAACGGGATATCAAAGACCTTGGTATAGAGCCACGACATCATCTCATATACAAGCAAGTCGGCGCCGATTTGCTTGCTTATATAAGGGTGTTGGACTTTCACTGCCACCTGCAGGTGCAGATGCTTAAGCACTGCTCGATGGACCTGGGCAATCAGAGCCGACGCCACGGGAAGATGATCGAATTGAAGAAACACATCGGTTTCATAGTTGGCGCCCAAATTCGCCCGCAAAACAGCATCGATGCTAGACCAGTCGTCCACGGGTGCATCATCATACAATGCTGTGAACCGTTTCTGGAACGCTAGAGGAAATAACGCCCCTTGATTGGCTATGGCCTGGCCGAGCTTGATATAAAGCCCCTTGTTGCGGTTGATCATTGATAAGATGGCCTCCAGCGCCTCCTCATGGAGCTCCTCCAATGCACTCCCGCCTGGACTGGTATAGTACTTGTACGCCACGCTGGAAAGAACATAGGTGGCACGTGCACTCCGCTGGAACGTGGAGGCGTACAAGTATTCATCGGCCAAGTATAATGCCGCCAGGGCGGACATTGTCACCAAGACAGTCTTAAGAGCTCTTCCTTTGGTGCTGGTCTTGGTGCTGGTGCTGGTGCTGGCTCTGGTGCTGGTGCTGGCTCTGGTGCTGGCTTTGGCTGTACCTGCATATGGCCTGTGCAATCCTGCACATCCCCATCTTCGGAGTCGCCCCACGGAACTCTCTAGTCCGAGGCGTGGGTTATGGATGCTCCGTCTAAAGCCATTTCCGTACATGGTATTGGATGACTAGCAAGTGCGCACGATTGCCGCAACATGTGCAACCTGCGCGGGGCTCGTAACCAGCGCTCTCTACATGCAGGAAACAATCTTTTTAAAACAATTACCAAGCCCGATAATACAGTAATACAGTAATACAGTAATACAGTAATACATAAACATAACGTTATTACTTAATCCGTGTAGCGTAATGTGTGCAGTGCACTTCCAATCTTAAGGTGCACTGGTGTATCTTTAATGCTCACTTGTACTGTGCACTCTGGAAGACTGAAACTGAGGCTATATCGAAGAGAAATCACCCCAACCATTTTTTTAAAAAAGTCTGACTTGAAGTGAAGAAAAATACCACTTTATTTTATTATTGAAAAATACTTTCAAAATCATGATGATATCGTCAAGAATGGTGGTAACCTTCGAATATGGTGTGGTACTCTTCACCGAGAGAAGAAACACAAAATCTTGGATGGACAATGGGTTTGGGAAAAAAAAAGGGAAAAGGCAGAAGCTATCGAATGAACAAAAACCACTATACAGGAATACCCAACGGACCTTGTGACTTCACACGAGGAGATCATCAGTAGTATAGTCGTTTAGGCCAGGGCCGTGACTTCCGTACACTGTGCCTCCCGTACACTGTGCCTGTATGAAAGATGTCAAAGAAACAGAGGCTTTCAGTAAGCTTTCATCAAAAAAATTTGGCGGAAGACAGTAGTTTCACGTAGAATAAAGGAACATACCATGCAGAAAAGATTTTGAGGACGCTCCAGAAGAGATCCAGCAATGGGCTCCAGAAGAGATCCAGCAATGGGCCCCAGAATTGGGCTCCAGAATTGGGCTCCAGAAATGGATAAGGAGGTATTCTCGGCCTGGATGTGGTTTCTCGGGCTGCCTCTCCAGAATGGTACCTTATTCCCGGTGCCCACAAAAACATCCATAGAAGCTCCTCCTCCGCGGGATCCTCATTCCAGGACTGACTGAAGCTCGTAATTCTGGACACCTGGATTAGCCGTTTGATGGTATGTGTTCATCCAAAAGAGTCTTTAACACATTGGGGGAAGAAAGATGAAGGATGAAAGAGGGTGGTGGAAAAAGGGGGAAAAAGAAGAAGAAAAAAATGAGGAAGAAAAAAGGAGAAGGACCGGGGGGTTGAGGGTTTATAAACAATTTCCCTTTTCTCGCCCCGCCCTGTTTAATTGCAGCCATCGGCCATGCAGGAGCAGCCCCCCGCGAAATATATAAAGCTGCGCATTCCCCCTGGTTTCAACGCCATAACCAGGAAAAATGTCGTCATGTGTCCTAGGATTTTGAAGAACATGATATAGACGAAGCAGACAGTCCGTCATAGAGTCCGTCATAGAGTCCGTCATAGAGTCCGTCATAGAGTCAATCAGTCAGTGGGAATGAATATAAGTGAGAATGGTCTTAGAAACCGCAGTAAGGATTGGTGGTCAAACAAATGGATGTCACAACTGCATTCTTGAATGGAACCTAGAGGAAGACGAGACAGCCTGAAGAAGACGAGACAGCCTGAAGAAGACGAGACAGCCTGAAGAAGACGAGACAACCTGAAGAAGACAAGACAGCCTGAAGAAGACGAGACAACTTGAAGGGTATGTTCAACAAGGAAAAGAACACTTAGTTGTCAGACCCAGGAAATCTCTATATGGATAAGCAGTCCCTCGTTTCTCTATGGTAAGCAGGTCGTGTGGATCAAGTTATTCACAAAGCCATTGTGAAATTCGGTTTTCAAGGGTGTATATCAGAACCGTGTGTGTATTATAAGAACGTCCAAAAAGTTACTCATGATTGCATTATATTTGGACCAACAACTCATATGTGGAAGACATACTGAGGGAACTCTCTAATACCTTTGATATGAAAGATCTAGAGATTCCAAAGAAGGCATTATAGAAACCAGGGACAATATGATTGGTTTGGACCTTGAAGATTACATTTACAAGCTAACCGAACATAGTGGAAATGGTGGAATGTGGAACACCTATACCTGGAAAACATAAGGGGGCGCCTTCATGAGCTCACAAAAGAACAGCAGGAAAGCTGTGACGAATCAGAATACAGGACAGTTGTGGAAAACATATGCTGGCAAGCAATTACAATGAGACGGATATTACTGATTCATCACTGGATTTGGCAAGGGATTTGAAGGAAGCCAAAGCGGAACATAAGAAGGCAGCTCACATGACTGCGAGATACTAACTACGGATTTTTAGAGAGTTACATTCAGAAGATGGAAATGCTCATGAAAAACAGAGAATGAAATGTTCCGGAACACAGATGCCGAGAGGTTTATGAAACATCGTGACGGGAGTCGAGATCTGTACAATTTAGGACAAAAGGGTGCATTTTTTGGACGAAAGGGTGCATTTTTAGGACGAAAGGGTGCATTTTAAGGACGAAAGGGTGCATTTATACGACGAAAGGGTGCATTTATACGACGAAAGGGTGCAATTTGGAGGAGAAAAAGGGAAAGTGTGAATAGTGTGGTATGGTGCGGCATAGAAATGGAAATGGAAATGGAGACTGAGACTGAGACTGAGACTGAGACTGAGACTGAGACTGAGACTGAGACTGAGACTGATGGTAAGGAGTGCATATTGTCCCAACCTAACCTAAAACAATGTTTGGCCGCACTCGGAATGAATACCAAATAAAGCCTGGTCTACAGCTTTAGACGAGAGTGTTATGGTTAAAAATGCCAGTGTGTTTTTTTTTTAAAAAAAAAATTATTCGTATATGCAGCTCCTGCACATACCGCACCCGGCGACAATCAATGCCTGCTTTTTTTAAGCAAGCCTACGCCTGGCAACTATAAGAAAACATACATGATAACCAGCTTTAAATGGTGCATGCGTTCCGACGCTACGGCTGCTTATCGTAGTACAGTACTACAATCCAACAGGTCCAAAACACACAATAAAACGTGCAATCCACAAGAAATGGCACAATTGTCACCATTCTCGCGCCGATTTTTCCGGGAAAAAAAGGCACACTACATAATAATGGTGGTGTTGTTTACTAATAGATTTTTTTATTTATAGTGTTGCATGGTGGAGGAAGAATTCGGGAAGAATTCGGGGTGTTTATTTGGTTTATAATGCACTGGAGGGAGACTAAGACCAAATTCTGGGCTTATATGCAGGTCTTCTTTTTGTTGAAAAAACATAAAATTAGTTTAGTATAGATTTTTTTGTTGGAACTATTAAAATTCAGTTCTTCTATTAAAAAAAGTAATAGATTTTTGGAAGACTGTGTGTGTACTGCATATAGTCCGGTGTATACCAAGGTGATGCGCTGCATATAGTCCAATTTATACTATGGTGATGTACTGGTAGATTCAAACACAGGTGATCAAAAGAGCTATAAATGGGGGAAAGTTCAGTTAAGAATTGGTTTTTTTTGAATTTCCTCCTGGAAATATTGAAAAAGGGATCCTGCACACAACAGAACCTCCGGACCTACCCCTCCCAATAATTCACACCGACCTACCCAAAAAAGAAATCAATCTCTAGAAATTCCATTTAAACTAACATTTCCAACCCAATTTTTGGAGGATCAGTACACTCTTAGAGTAGCCCAGCCGGTGGAGTGCGGTATATGCAGTCACACCTTTAAAAAAGCGCCAAACTAAACCAGTAAAAACCAAAAAGTATCGATGAATATAGAGCCCAAAATATCTAATTCCAATGACCACAAATAAAGACCACACAATTGAGGAGCAATACCAAAACCTCAAGAATCTTCTTTTTTTTGTTTGTTCCTGCATGAGTACTACCAACGCGGTGAGAACCCTGGACCTCCCGGCATGCGCGCAAAATCTCCAATCATCCAACTTCTCCTCCTCCACACCCTCCCCAATGTTCACCACATCTGCTCTGCTCCTTCGTCAGGCCGCCCGCAGGTACTCCACTGCCGTGCCTCCCTCCGTGGCTGCCCCCAGAAAAATTGGCGCTCTCCGTGGCGGCTTCACCGGCTTCTTCGTCGGCGTCCTGGTCACCGGCGCCGCCTCCTACTACTACTTGTTGGACATGTTTGAAAAGACCAATAGCGCCGTGCTTGTGGACTTGATGGCGTTGACGGAGTCGGTGCACAATTTGGAGCAGCACGTCAAGTCCATTGAGGAGAGAAAGTGATTTTGTCAAAGACTTCTGGAGAAGAACTAGATTGAGGCATTGAAGAGACAGTCATTGAGACAGTCATTGTGACAGTCATTGAGACAGTCATTGTGACAGTCATTGTGACAGTCATTGTGACAATCATTGAATAGTGATTGGAACTTTGATTTGAAGAGTGATTTGAATTTGTTGATTGAAGAGTGAATGGTGAATGGTGAAGAGTGAATGGTGAATGGTGAAAAGTGAATAGTGAAAAGTGAAAAGTGATGGAATGGTGATAGTGATTCAAGAAGTGATGAGAGTTGGCATGGACCGTTTGCTGGGCTTGAAACCCCTTCATCCATGGTACTATAGATCTACAATGTGTATAAGTAATGAACGCTACCTGCACTAGTCTATACTACGGTACTTAGGGGACTCCAAAGGTGTACTGATGTCGATGTGTCTCCTAGTCTTGAGGTCTCTCAATCTGGATCTACACCCTAAGATCTCCTGCGTAGTAGTCTAATATGAAATTCGATAAAGATATAAAACTTACTGACTAAAAACCCGTACATCAAATTACTAGATCAATTACTAGATCAAAATACTAGACTAATGATTAAGAGCTACATAAGACTGGGCTAGTTACAAGACTGCACACTATCACTAGACTACCAGATGACTTTTTGGTAAGCATAGAATTCACCCTAAGCTAGACCAGTACACCCCAAGCTAGACCAGTACACCCTAAGATAGACCAGTACACCCTAGTATATTCCAAGAGGCTTGAATAAGCGATGAGCCAAAAATCATCAATAAATTAGAAGTATTCGATTTTTAAGCGTCCATAGTTCTCAATGGAGAATAGTAAATATTCAATGCGAAAGTTATTCTGGGTTCACATTTTTTCGCACCCATGTCCCCTCCGCGAAAAACAAACACTCACAAGTTCTCAAAACATCCACTCCCTTCTCAAAACATCCACTGTTCTCAAAAAATTCACTTTTTTTTTTTTTCAATTTCGTCGATTAACTACCTAATAACCAACCTAGCCACTGATAATTCAATCCACATTGTTTTTTTTGGCGGAGAAAACTTCACTGGGCCAACGCACGGCCTCCACCGAACGAATATCAATCGAGTATCGACGCTGCTTTTCGCGACATCCAGTGCCACCACGGAATCGTTGATCCTTAGGCATAGGAGCGCGTCCACATAATCGATCCAAACCTCAACCCTTTCGACATCACCACAAAGTTCAATAGTCTTCCCCAAAGTAGTCTTCCCCAAAGTTTAATAGTCTTCCCCAAAGTTCAATAAATCTTCTATTCCTTTCTTTATGAGATGGAATTCTGTTAAAGATGTGTTGTGGTTTTAAACCGGAATAGATTTCTTAGTTCAAGAGAACTACCACTAAAGAATGCTAAATCACCCACAAAAGTCGATCCAGGTAAACCCACAATCACTAAAGACACACTGACGGTACACTATGTAGTGTATGAGGCACTGTAGCGAAATGAGTGGTGGGTGATGGAAATAATGATAAAGAGAGTGGTAGAAAAAGAAGGGGAAACGAGGGGGGAAACCTACGTTTATATATTGCGTTGGTTGCAATTTGGTGCGGGGGTTTCCCAAGGTGCATATCGGGTGGCGACATGCGCGTGCATTGGCTGCGATTCCAAAAAAATATAAAAGACCGCGATTCCCACAGACTACCTTCCCATACTTTTTAGTTTTTTCTTTCTTCATTCCTTCTTTCTTTTCCTTTTCCCTTTCCTTCTCCTTTCCCGAGTGTGAAGTTGACATGAGTGGTTACTGGGGATTGAATAGTTTGGACCCCAAGCTTAATCATGGAATTGTCAAAAGTCCTTAAATTCAAGAGGACTAACACTAGATAATACCCAATTCTTTCAACTCAAAGATAACGGTGTACACCTAGATTGCTTAGGTTTTACATGAAAATATCAAGAGAAATGAAGGCATGATAAACAGATTGCTCCTTCAAGTCAGGTTGCTAAGAGAGGTATCAACCACGAATCAGGCCTCAGTTGAAAACTCCGCAAAACGCACCAAGACTATAAAGGACTGTGTCCACAAATTAAGGACTGTATCCAAACAAAAACAAACTAGGGGGCTCCGTCGGTAAAAACTTGATAAGGGGTCAAGTTAGTGCCGTCGTCGATAGAACGGCTTAAAATAAGCGACATTCTTGCGAGCCAAATCTTCATTCAAGGTGGGATCTTCAGTTAACGGGATTGGACGCGAATCCGCCTCCTTTGAAGGACGACGGTGGGTCAACAAGACCCGAACAAGGTAATAGAACTTGTCCAACCGAACAAGATCCGCATAAGCATTTCCAACGGCATATTCTGTTGAACTCAAACCAGGGGTTCAAGTTCAACAGAGAGGTTGGGATATCTCAGTAAGCTGCCAGATCACGTGCGCGATTGCACACTCAAACCAACAGTGGCAGTTCTCACTATACACAGCCATTTTATCCCTCAAAACCATCACACCTTTTTCTTATGATATTATATATACTTAAGTATATTTAGGCTGCTGTTTATAAGAGTTGACTTATTAATTATCTTATAATACTCACATTAACTCTATAGACTCTAAATACTCTAAATTCTTCTTAACTATAGATTACTCTAAATTCTTCTTAACTATAGATATACTTCTATTCTATATTTTCCTTTGATTCTATATTCTATACTCTTACTTAGGATCTCTAAAATATCATTTCACTTTAACCATCTTTTGGGGAATACATAATCTCGTCAAAAAATGACCACCCTGTAATTTTGAACTGAATTAAATTAAAACTGAAGGATTTGGGTTCCACACGCTTTCCAGATTTAAATTTAAAATTAAAACCTTATAACCTAAGTCCTTTCGACTGAGACTGAGACTGAGACTGAGACTGAGACTGAGAAACTAGAGAGAGCAGCTGCTTACTATTCCTCATCTCTTCGAATCGAAATCAGAAGAAGCTGACGAGAGTGCTAGAAACCAATATCGTAATAGTTCCAGCTTATGAACTAACCAGAGGTTAAAGTCCAACAGGCTTGTTCAACAAAGATTGCGAAAAGGGACTGCGAAAAGGGACTGCGAAAAGGGACTGCGAAAAGGGACTGCGAAAAACTGAAATCATTTAGTGAGAAATGAGAAAAAAGACTGGTATGAGACTGCGAAAAACTGAACTCATTTAGTGAGAAATGAGAAAAAAGACTGGTATGAGACATGTTTATTCCTGGCTATACACTAGCTACGAATTTGGGCGGAGAATACTAATGGGCATCAAAAAACGCCGTAAGTGTGCCGAAGCATTATTTTCTTGTTTCTTTAAGATTAATTATCTTGCCAAATCTGCCCATAATGATCACCAGTTGGTTGACTTTATCTTTTCCACAGGAAATAACCATAGGGGGGTTTTTTTTTTCACTTCAAAGTCCCCTTTGTAGAGGTGGCTGCAACCCCCGGAACTGCTCCGCGATACACCCGTGCACCAGACAAGGTCAGCAGAAAAAGGCCCAACGCAAACCCCCTTTTTCTCCTTGAAATTTGTTAGGACTTGAATTGGTGGAATGCTGGAATTCCGGACATGACAGTGGATATTTTAAAATCAAGTTTAATTGGGTGGGTGCTTTTTTAAAAGACCAAGATTGCTGATTCCGACCGCACCCTCGGATCTCCCAACTCACTACAACATATCCTCCTCTCTAAATATGTACAGCACTTCTGTGAACTTCGTATTTTTCAGAAAGCAATTTTTCACGTGGAATACATTGGTACTCCAACCTAAAGGATCCCCCACTTTACTATCTTCAATATTACGTCGTTTACCGACTTTTACCAGTCAAGATTCCGTCGATTACAGATTTTGCAACACTGAAAAACTTTTACAGAATTAAATCTGAACATAATGTTCTCCAGAATAAAATAATAGAATATTAAACTTCTCAAAATTGAACTGAGATGCATCCATCATGAGTGGAATGCTCTTCCATGAGCTATCATTCTGTATGCAGGAAATAAATTATTCTAATATTACATGATATTGCTCCCTCTTCTACGGTGTTTCATAAAATATTATATCCATATTTGTACCCTCCACGTATAATTAAAACTTAAGAAGTCTGATGCCTGCATATAACAAGTTATATCAATTTGTATATTCGTATACTGTAATACCCCTTTAACAGATCTCTCTCGGGATTCATTTACCTCGCCAAACCTGTAGATGAACACTTAATAATCAAGGGAACTTGAGATCTAAATAACGTTAGGTGGAACTATAGTCACTGGGTACTGCACACTAGTGCTCATAAAATGTGTTAAGCGTGAGCGCCTTGCGACTCCTGCACGTTTTGCATGGGCATGGAATGCACATGTACTTTGTCCAGATGAGGACATCTTTGAAGTAGTTACGGAAGGATATCAGGAGATGTGCGTCGTCGTGACGTCACATTTGGGCCATTTGTGCCACTTGTGCCTAGGTATTCTCTAGCTGAGGGAATATATAAGAGGCAGCGTCGCCTCCTTTGTCAGAGAAGAACAGATATTCACTCTAGTATAAGTAGAACAAACCACTACTNTATTCACTCTAGTATAAGTAGAACAAACCACTACTTCCAGTACTGAATATAAGACAAGATAAGATCAGACAAAATAAGATAAGACAAAATAAGATACGACAAAATAAGATAAGACAAAATAAGATACGACAAAATAAGAATATACATGAGTCAACCAACCACCACCTCTCCTTACTTAAGAGAGCTATTGGAGATTAATGAGGTATTTATTGCGAAATATGCGGCTGGATATGAAACAGCGCGACAACATGCGCGTGCGTTGGCTGCGATTCCAAAAGAATATATAAGGACGCGATCCCCACA
>NKZZ01001392.1:0-94914 GCA_002370815.1 Metschnikowia hamakuensis
TGGTGAAAAAAAGGGTGGAAGTTCTGAGAAGCGGATTTGGCTGCAATTTATATTCGCACGCCCCGCGCGTTTCATCTTTGTGCCGCCACAAAGCCGCCTGTTTTCGCGGTATATAAATAGGCGATCCCCCCAGTTTTTTCAACAGCATAATTATACTTTTCTCTTCCTTAAACTATGGCTTCGTCGGACCTCAGTCAGTTGGATATAAGGCGGGAAATCCCTTCAGCTCAGCTTGTGATAAGGAATAAGATTCCAAGATTATATAAAGGATTCCTAGTTTAGATATACCAGAAACAATAATACAAGCAGAGAAATGAAAGAAGTTCCATACTTACCAGAGTTCATACTTACCAGAGTTAATATTGTTAGCCAATGAGACTCACGTGCCAGATTATGACCGCGTTTATATAAACGCGCAACAGATACAATACCTACTGGGACCATAACTATCATAGATAATGGATCTAATAAGATACCATACTATTACTAAATCCTATAGCTGATTCTGCTCCTGCTAAAATTGTTTAAAATAATATAGCAAATATACTAGCTTGAATATCATCAAATATATTACCTATATATATAATTTAAACAGTTACTGTTACTGTCAATAACAATCATTTGGTTTTTTTGGAATTGGGAATTTTTGATTACCTTAATTCTATTATGCAAGAACAATGGTCTTCTGATCTATCAGTCTCTATCGATAGTACGATTTTTCTACTACCCCGTTGGTCTGAATAGCTGCTATGCCGTGCTGAAATTTACTACCCGGTACTAACTTTTCCCACTAAACCCAAAAAACTTTATAGTTCAAGTATTCTATAATTCATACTACCTGGTTCTTTTAGCACCGACTCCACTTGATAAATCATAAAAATGCTGGCTGCTGGCGTTGATAGTATAAAGAAGAGATGGTGTGCATGAGCGGGGCCGGAATGGGCTGTTCCGGGGCTTATATCCAGTTCCGACCTCTTGACTCAGGTCGTTTGATCCTCCCCACAAAAAAAAATTCCCGGTCATTCTCAATAAATTTCCATTTGTTTGAATTTCGTCACCATCATACTTTCAAAAAAACGTCCAGGATCAAGTGTGTGAAGAGTTAGAAAGAGCTCAAGTTGGACATGTCCACGTCACGTGACCTTTCCGAGGGTCCTCTACAGCTCCACCTCTTCACCGCTCCACCGCTCCAAAAACCTACAACTCACAGCAGCCCGTCTCTAGTGATCGTCTGTTATAAATGATGGTGTTCAGTCGAGTTATGTAATATGTCTAGTCTATTCTGTCCTCTATGTAGTGACACGCGGGCGGCGTGCTGTCATCATCATGAGATCGTATCGTCATCAAGTTCGGCTCAGCCTTTGCTGGCTGCACGCGTGAGCTTGTTACTCTGCTCCTCCACAAGGTCGTCGTCGTCGCGAAGGTCATCGTCGTCGCTGTCCGAGCTGCTGGACGTATTGTCGCTCAGACTGTTCTTGTCTGCTTGGACCAGTTCGCTGACAAGCATGCCTCGCGAGTCGTACAACGGATGCGCTTTCTTGTACGACATGCCGTCGTCGTTGGGGTCGATGTAGTCGTCGTCGTCATCGTCATCGTCATCATCGTCGAACGGCATGTAGTTCTTTGTTTTGTCCGACTCACCTTCCGTGAACTCCTTGGCCTTGTTGTTGAGAGAAGCCATGAACCCGCTAGACCCGGAGTTGTTCAACTGCAGCGACATGTAGCTGGCGAAATGGTCGTCGTCGTCTTCCGATTCTGACTCCGACTCGTCGCTGGAGAATCGGATACTGCCTGACTTGGGCTTCTCCTCGTCCACATCCTCCGTGTACTCCTCCTCCTTGCCGTGGTCCTCGTATGCGTTTCCAATCAAATCGTGGTCGATGGTGGGGTCAAGGTTCAAGTCGGAATTTAGGTCGCCCTCCTCGATTATTTCCCCTGCACTTTCGTCAAACGTATTGGACCCTTCTTCGTCGTCCACATCGCTACCTCCCAAAATGGCATTATACTTCTTCCGCGTATCGTAGAGGACTCGGCTCACGTAGTCGCTCCACAACTCATCCTCGATTTTCTCGTTGATGAGCCCGCTCACGGTGCCCACAGGGTAGAGCTGGATGAACTTGACCACCTCCTCGGCAATCAACGTGAGATGGCCCATGTACCCGAGCCTGAGTCCACCGTGGGCCTCCTCGTACTCATTACAAAGTCTCTGGCCTTCGGTGATGCGGATGGTGATATTTCCCGAATGGAAAACATCTATGGCCAAGAATTTGTTGAAACCAATGTCCATGGACCCGTTCAACACCTGCTGCACAATATCAAACACCACATTATGCAAGAAGTTATTCCAGGGGAACTTGAAGAACATCGAGAGGATGTTGGAGATGATCTGCGTGTCGAAGAGCTGGATCTTAAGGTAATCTCCCACCACGGGATTTTGGCGCATCTGTTCTTCCGTTAGGTTGGCATTGGCATGAACCTCTTCCTCTTCATCTAGTTCCACCTCGGTATCGTCCCGGGGCCCACCTTCCTGCATGTTGGCGTTGAACAGGTCCACAGTATCGTTAAAGTCATCCTCAGTATCCTTGTGGTCATCCTTTGTCTTTTCACGTAACTTCTTTGTTTCGTGCTCAAACTTCTCGGCGATTTCTTTCTCTGCTGCAAAACTAGGAGCCAAGTCCTCTTGCAGCATCTCGATGATCTCGTTGTACTTGAACCCAACAGGGTCAAACTCCTTCATTTTCTTGCGCAACTCGTCCCGAACTCTCACCACATCAAAGCCTTTGTTGTCGTTCAACAACGCCATGTTGGAACAGTGTAGAAGCTCTGCTATCAACTCACAGATCTTGAACCGCTCGAAACCCAAAGGTTCGATTTCTCCAAAAGTGGTTTTGAGCTTGGCGTTGGAGTCTGTGTGGGTGAGAAACTTGTTGAAGTCACTGATACGACCTCCAAACACCTTGACCAAGTGACCCAAATAAATAGCATCACGCCCCGTTGGCAAGTGGCTCTCGAGCGTAATGTAGAGCACGGGGAGAATGTCGTAGTCCGAGTTGTTCTTTCGAATGATCTCGATTATTATGCCCACTCCATTGCCCAATGCATAGCCTCCTTTCAACATGATGTCACAAAGCTCCGACATGATTTCGTAGGACACGAGTTCACGTGTCAATTCGTTCGGGCCAATGGTGGAGTTGTCGGTGGTAGAGTTTGCGGAGATGGTGATAAGAGCCTTCAAGAAGTCTGCAGCGGATGATTGGCGGGCCAACTCCATATCGGCAGGGCTCAATTCAATGGCACTGGCTTCTTGCTGAGATTCACTCTCTTCACCCTTTTCTTCTGTATCCTTAGCATCTTCAGCATCTTCTGTATCCTTAGCATCTTCAGCATCTTCTGTATCCTTAGCATCCTCAGCATCCTCAGCATCTTCAGCATCTTCGGTATCTTCATCATTAGCATTTTCAGGACTTTCGGAATGTTCAGCCTCCTTTGTTTCTGGAATCTCACCTTCCTCCATCTTTTCAGTATCGTCACTCTTTTCATCTGCTTCCTGCTTCACGTCTGTTGCTAGGGCATTCACAAGCTGCTTGATCAAATGCTGTTCTTGCAAGAAATCAATGATCCCCGTGGAATTATCAGGTTTATCGGTAGAAATCAACTTCAATAAAAAGTCCATCAAAGGCGGGTTGGACAAGTGCTTGATGAACTTGTGCACGAGGTTGGGCTGGTTATCGATGAGATAGGTGACCATCTCCTCACACTTCATGTCCAACAAATGCTCCATGATCTTCATGAAATACGTGGCGAGATTGATGGATAAAGGCGGCAGGAAGTCGAGAATCGACCACAACTTGTTCAAGTTGATCGTGGACTCCATCACAGTATCGGTCAAAGACCATACGTCTGCAGATAAGATTTCTGCGGCCAAAGTGGCATAGCGGGTTCTTTTCTCGTCAAAGGTCTCGTCAGGGTCTTCGTTTTCATTGACATCGATTTTCTCCGAAGTATCGGAGGTATCGGACGCAGTATCCGAAGGATCCTTTGCCGAGGCCTTCTTCTGCTCAGCACTGGATTCCCGGGACTCCAGGTCTAGGCTCAAGTTCTTAAGCGAGAGCTCGAGCTCGTCTCCCGTCAAGCTCTCCAGGATCAAGAGATCCACCAAGAGCCCGATCACACTATCGTCGCGTAGAAACTCCAAAAGCGACGAGTTGTTGGACATCAACTCCTGCAAAAGGTCGCTTTCGTCGAACAACTTGACTAGAGTTTCTGCTGCGCTGGTCTTGTCTTCGTTCTTGCCTGCATTGTAGTTATCCAAGATCGTCAGTACATTGGAAAGCGACGTGAAGCCGTTACTTAGCTTCCAAAACGAGCCAGACATGAGAACCGTTGGATTATGCGAGTGTGTGATGTATCAGGGGGAAATTCGTTTGGCTTGTAGACGAGACAAGTGTCGATGGATGTAGACACAAGTGGTGGGATCCAAGTGAATAGACTAGCTTTGTTTTCTTTTTTTTTTTCAGTAGAACCTGTATACTATTGAACCTCTTTTGCCACTCTGTTATTCGATGGATTCTTGTTGCTTTGATTTGGGGGGTGATTAGAAATCCGGCTATAAGATCTCACCAACCACGGGAACACCAGTACCTCTGGGGGAAACCTTCAACTCTCTGCAACAATCAATCTCTGAAACACACTCGAAACGGTAAACGAGTAGGTGTTTTGTCTAATGCGAGGGTCTAGACCAGGGCTTTGATCCAGGGGGGTGGGCTAGGCCAAGGGCTCTGATTGGCTCAGGGTCAAGACTGGTGTCGTGTGACTAAGAAAGCTTCTGGCTCGCAGTAACAACCGCCAAAAGACAGGTTTATATTTCGCCGGAAGGGGACTCAGCGGGGGTCGTGCCGCACGTTAAATCGGTACACCAGATCGGGGGATATCAAATCCGGGCTTTGGGGGGTTGAAAGGTCCGGAAAACGAGAGAGAGGGCTTGCGGATAGTGGTGTAGAAAACGTTGATTTTCGCTCGCTTTTTTTTTTGTTCGCGCTCGCAGCAGGACCACCGTGCGCCATGGGTCTGGGGGATGGGTGGGTTTAAAGGTGGAGCACGTGCCACAGGAAAAAATGATGGCCTGTGATTGGTTGGTTTTGGGACGAGTGTTTTGGCCATGTTTCTTTGGTGTTTTTTTTGGTGTTTTTTTGGGTGTTTTTCCGGTGTTTCATCAATGTTTCATCCTCAGTGTTGCATTGTCTTGTGCTGCAGAGTTGCTTCCTTCTTCGGACACTCTGCATAATCGCATACATGGCAATAGACAGGATGAAATCGGGACGCTCAATTTACTAAATCCCATTTGAATCAATTGGTTGTAATATTTAAGGGCATTTTGGCTACGTAATTGAAACTCACGTGAAATCGGGTTATTCACGTGATTGACTTGTTCACGTGTTACGAGGCACGTGCGGATAATCACGCGAGTTTCACGTGGCAAGCACGCGATCACCATCACGTGACCCGCATGTGATCCGCGACTCACATCTACGCAAAAATCCTTCGCTTACTACCCATGTTCCAACACCTCTTCAAGAACAGCCTCCAGGGCGTCCGTTCGTTTTCGGCATGTGCCCGCATCAACAACGCCATGTTACGGACTCCTGCATCCATTGCTACCCAAACCATCGCCAAAGCCCCCCAGGCCACCGCCCTAGCTGACCTCAAGGCCCTCAAGTTCGACTCCAACGCCAGCAACGACTTATACGCCATCTGCAAGATTCACAACATCCCCTATTTGGTGACCAAGGGCGACCGGTTGATCTTGCCCTACAAAATCCGCCACATGAACGTGGGCGACGTTTTGCAGTTGGACAATGTCACCACGCTTGGGTCCCGCAACTTCACCTTCACAGACTCCAAGGGAATCCTGCCCCTGGCGTTCTCCTTGACGGCCACGTTGACGGAAATCACCCGTGAGCCCAAGTACTACGTGTACAAGAAGAAACAGCGGTGCAGGCGGCTCAAGACCGTGGAGGTGGAGCCTTACCAGACTCATTTGACCATCAGTGAGTTGAAGGTCAATTAGTTGAACTAGTTCGCCAGAGATGGGAAGTTTAGAGGATTGTGAGGGGATGAGAATCATCATTGACCGTTTGGTAAAGACTGTTTGAAAGACTGTTTGAAAGACTGTTTGAAAGACTGTTTGAAAGACTGTTGGTAAGACTGTTGGTGCTGGTGATAATCCCGATAGTGACTGGAAGTTGAAGGCCGGTTTTAGATTGATGGGGTTGACAGTCAGGTGACCAGATGGGATGAGCCTGGTGACGCTGAGATGTAAATAGTAATGCATGTATACAGAAACTGTTTTGGGATGTAGAGTCAGGAATTGAGTGATCAGTAAAGAATATGACGTCAAAGGAGAATTTACAATTACAGATTACACTTTCTATTAATTTACCTAATCATTATTATACAATAGTTGTATCTGTTGCTGGGAGTCTTTGGTTGGTATATCTTTTTCGGGGTTAAATTGCTTATCTGCAGGATACTGCTTATCTGCAGGTCCGCTTGGGGTCGGTTTCTAGGGTTCCAGCAACCTCAGCCACTTCAAATATAGCCAATAGAAACCTAAAACTGTCTTCATAACACTATTCTAATTTCAGCCAATTAGATCTTGTGTTGGGTGAGAACACTAACCTTTCCTCGTGCATTGCTGCATGTTCCTGCAGATAGGTGCTTGACGAGACAGGACCCTAAAGATCCACAAATTGGGAACCTAAACAATTATCGATATGTTTAATACGATTAATTATTGGCGATAGAATAAAGATATTAAGAAGCGGAAGCTAAAGAAGCTGAAGAAGCTCATTATGATCACCATTTCAGAAGGAAAACGTCTTTAAAATATCGCCCATTAATACGTTATGAATCTCAATTAATTAAGAAAGGTTATGTGTTAAATAGGGGGAATAAACAAGTGGGTAAATCATGTCTAAATGGTTAGTTTTGGGATAAGATAAAGTGGATGGTTTTATGGGTATGGTCTGCGGGTCCTGCATAGTAGACGCGATTTCAGTAAGAGACCCAGACACTTCCCTCACATTTTCTCTGGGTTCTGGTCTTTTCATAAAATTATCATTTTGTTATTTTTTTCGTTCACTGTTTTCTGAGAGTCATATCAACTGGATAAATCGGGATAATCTATGTTTAGATAAATGATTAAGTAATCGGGGACTCAAAAAGTAAAAGAAGCTCATTTGGTTTGAAATATCGTTATAACCTTTTATATGAATAAAGGGATCTGGGCACATGAATAAAATGAATTGGACCAAACTATCGATTCACCGTTTTCAAACAACTGCACTTCGAAAAGTCTATAGACGTTTATAGACATTTCTAGACGTTTATAGACATTTCTAGACGTTTATAGACATTTCTAGACGTTTATAGCGTTTATCGAGGTCTGTAGACGTTGTTGAGGCCGTAGTCCTGGTACAAAATCAAGTGCAGTATAGTGGATTGGCCCAGGGACTGGCGTTCTCCACAGCTCTGGACATTGTACCGTCACCCTGGGATAGAAACGGGCATCAGGTGGGAACACTGCATATGATAAGACTCCACGAAACAGTTTCTAGTGTTTTTGGCCAGGGAAAAATGGCCATTGTAGCACTTGTGGTTCCCGGTTCAGGATATGTTCCAATCGGGGTCAAATCCATGGCCAAATCTGGGTCAATGGTCCCGTCTTAAAGAGAAAGTTGAGTGGACAACAATCCACGGACATTGAAACTGCAAACCAAACGAGAAGAAAGAAAAAGCAATGGCATGGGCCTGTCGAATCGTATAGTATGGTAAAAAAAAGGAGGGCATTTTCACGGGGCGCGGACGGGGTATTTAAATACATTGGAGGATTTCGCGGAGGCTGCAAAACCTGAAACATGCGCAACCACAAAAAGAAGTCCCCTCCCTTAAAAAGAATATAAAAGGCCGCACCCCCAATCAGTTTTTCTACCATACCATTTTTTATTCCCACTCCTTCTCCTTCTTCGTTACTGCATCCAAATCTTATTCTTCATATTCTTCATATTCTTCATATCCTTCATATCCTATTTTCTTCCTTTGACCTGGGAATTATCCTCAACCATATCCAAATGATATAAGAGCTACTAATGCTATTTTTACATATCATCATCCAGTCTATAATCAATCCAAGTCCATGATCAATCCAAGATCCAGATAATCAAAGCAAGAAAACTCCCAGAATGGCTAGACAGCACATCTCAGAATAAAGATTTAAGTTATTGACCATTTTGGACCATTGACAGTAATAGTGTGGACCAGAAACCAAACAGACAACCGTTATCATCATCCCAGTTTCTCCTCTTGCTAGGGTCAATTCGGCTTCATCTTCATTTCTAGTGCCAAACTTGGAAATGCCCGGAAATTCAAGTTTCTGGGCCCACGTTTTCTGACAGAATACCAACTCCTACTGCTCTGCTATAAACTAGCACAGTATAGTAAAAAGCGTGGTAACGTGGAGCACTCACTTGCTGGAATAAAAAACCCTCTTGGATGTTCAGGTTTCCAGATTCCCCCAAAAACAAGGATTTCATCATTTTCGGGAGTTATACTTGATGATGTCGCTCAACTTGGTCTTGGCAAAGTCAAAGCCATCGTTGGTCATGAACTCGTGCCCCAACAATTGCTCTGCCGTGGGTCGCTTTTCCGAGTCGATGGTGAAGCACTGGTTCAAGAAATCCTTGGCCTCGGCACTGACCTCGTCGGGAATCGGCGGGGCCAACTTGGTCTTGCCCAACTTATAGATGGCACTGATCACGGCCTCATTGGACCATGGCCTTTTTCCAGCAAACATCTCCACCATCACACACCCCAAAGACCAGATGTCCACCTTGGCACTGTATCCTTGCTTCTTATCCTCCACCATGGAATGGATGACTTCGGGAGCCATCCAAAACACCGTGCCCTGCATGGACATCTCAGCGTTGTTGCTGTAGATATCCTTTGATTTCTTGGAGATGCCAAAGTCCGAGATCTTGCAGGTGCCGTCGATCTCCAACAAAAGGTTATCGGCTTTCAAGTCTCGGTGGAGAATGCCGTTTTTGTGGATGTACTTGAGCCCTTCGAGCACTTGCCTGGTGATGAACTTGACCAAGGCCTCGTCGAACTTGCCATACGACTTCAAACACGAAGCCACAGACCCTCCGGCCACGTACTCCAAGAATAAGCTGTACGTCTGCTTGGACTGCTCAAAGCCCAAGTACTGCACGATGTTCAAGTGGTCCAAGTCTTTCATGGTCTCCACCTCCTTGTGCAACGCATCGATGCCCTCCATGTTGCTGGACGAGTCGCTCAACTCCACCTGTTTCACGGCAAGCATTTCTCCCGTGGATACATTGAGTGCAAGGAACACCAGCCCAAAGGAGCCTCGCCCAATGAGCTCTCCCTTGATCCAGGCAAACTCCTCGTACAGATCACTGGCCACGTTTCGGATCCGACTGACATAGCCCTTTTCAATATCGTCCGATGTGACTTCCACCACCTTCTGGCCCCAGAGTTTGGTGTTTGCTCGGTTCAAAGACGGATTGATGGCATTGTACACGTGTCTCTTCAAGGACTTGTCCTTCCGGGCCTCGGAAACGGCCTTCATGCTGGCCAAACGCTTGATTTTGGCCTCGTTGGCCACGATCCGGATGGTTTTCATTCTCTTGCGGAGCTTCGGGCCTTCGCCATAGAGAATTTCATCCTCGGAATCCTTCGATTGGATCACTGGGGACCGGTTGGCGTTGGAAAACGTCCTGGAAATGGACACTTTGCGTGAAGCCGGCTGAGAAACCGCAGGAACAGCCGTTTTCGAGGGGATTTGGGGGGTTGTATCGATGATGGGTTTATCGAGAATGGTATTGGGGAAATACTTCTCGAGATTGTCGTAAACGGCTTCCACTGGTGGCCGTACATTCATGATTTTGACCTGTGCTTTGATTGGTTTCATGAAGAAATCGTCGTCTTCATCCGCATCTCCATCTGCCACAACGGTGTGTTTTTCATTGGATTTGATGGTTTCCTTGATTGGCTTGGCGAAAAACTCATCTTCTTGTTCGTCATTCTCCGGCTTATCAAGCGTCGGAACCCCACTAAAGTCGAACTTCTTCTTGTCAAATGGCCCAGTTTCCTTATTGGACTCTGTCCGCGTGGGCTTTTGCCTTGAAAGCGAGCTGCTTGCCGTGGGAGGAGGAGGAGGCTTTCTTTTGGCCACGAAAGAGCTCTCCAGCCCATTGGATGCTGTCCGCAACGCCGAAATCAGCCGTGCTGTGCTTGGAGAAGACACCAACTCTTCTTTAAAGGAATGGATCGTGGATGCGGAAATGGGCGACACCGACGAGTTGGTCACGGATGAGGAGTAGATGTTGGGGATTAACCGGGGAGCTTTGCTCTCGTTGGGGGTTTGACGTCTCTTGTCAAAGTCGATTTCCCTTCCTGCTCTTCTTAGGACTGTGAACGTCTGGGGATTGGCATACGCTTTAACGGGCGTGCCCTGCTTGCTGGTTGCACCCAAACCATCATTGAGGGTGTTTTGGTTCAAATGGGAAGGAGTCCCGGCCGAAGCCTCAAGGTGGATCGGTGGGGTTCTCATGTTGCTGACTGCAGAAGGCGTTATAGGATGGGCCCGTTTCAGCTGGGGCATGATGAGCTTGATAGGGTGAGGTTTTTCCTGGTTCCCCTGCTCCAAGGGCTCAGGTTTGGGTGTTTTGCGGGGCTCCCGGGCGTGGCTCTTGGCATTCTTATCCTTGAAGTTCAAGTAATCGATGGTCTTGTCTCTAGGATCTTGGAGAAGGTATTGCGGGGTGGCAGGGTACATTTTGCCATTGTCTCCGGACGTATCGAAGGATTTGGAGTCTGAAGACGTGCTTGAAAACGTGCCTGTCTCGTGCGCAAGGTCCACGCTCTGGTGGACGTATATTTTGAGTTGTGTGTCGAGTTGAACGATTTGAAGGAGCATTTCGTCCGTCAACGGTGCCCCGGGCTTGCAGTGATAATCCGTGAGATGGTACGTGACCTGGCCGATTTCAAGGAGTTGGAGACCCTGACAAACCACCTCTTTGAGGCTTTGGGCACTGGTGAGATGTTCAGGCCGAACCACAATCGAGATGAACGCAGTGTTGTCTCTGGAAACAAGAATCTGCTTGTACGGCCTGATGGTGGCCGTGGGGAGGTTTTCTGCAGGCACCAAGTCTGCCAAACTCACGGGAACTCCCGGTTCTTTGGCTTCTTTACCTGGAAACCCATTCTCCTTAGCTCCATCTTCCTTGGAGTCTCTCTTTGCATCTGTTTGGTCGTCTTTATTGCTAGAGTTTTTTCTGCTCATATTAGACGATTGAGAGGTCTCTTCGGGCCGGAGAGCACTGAAACTCTTGGTGGAGTTGGGTGACACTTCCGCTTGCGGCACAGCTGGAGCAATGTACAGCTGGGAACCGGATTTGGACGTCCGGTCCGGGTGGAACTCGGGTCTTTTGGGCTCCATTTCTCTCCGGTTGCGTCTCTGGGAGTTCAGCTTGGTAAGAGACGGAGACTGCACTTGTTTCTTGATCTCGGCCGCTTTTTCGCCTCCGTATTTGCGGAGCGTACTGAAAATCCCGCTTTTTCGGGACCGGTTGGAAGGAAACACCTCGCCGGAAGCCGATTTGGACATCTGCGGCTGAGAAACCGCTTCTTTGGGAGTTTCAAAGGATGACGTCCGGTTGTGCATGCGGTTGAAGAACTTGTGCAGGTTCTCCTTGGACGTGTACTTCAGCGACCCGGGGTCAATATAGGAATAAGGCCTGGGTTTGGTGGGAAGCTGGAGACTGGAGTTGATCCATAGAGATGCCGTGGATTTGCGGTGTTCGGCCAAATCTTCCACATCCAAAGCCTGAGGACCCGGAGAAAACATCAGCAGGGTAGCACTATAAGGCTCGGAGCTTGTCGGAGTCTTGATATTGGGCTCTAGGTCTCGGAGAAGCGAAATGAAGCGGTCGGTGGTGGACAATTCATCGCTTTCATCCAATCGCATGCTCAATTGGTGCCACACGGAAGAATTGGCATCATAATTGGCCAACTCCAAGAACCGATTGCCCGAGATTTCGTTCCTTTTAAACGTGTCCTGCCACGTGACGTTGAACCCATTGTGTTTAAGCCACGAAAGCACATTGGGCATCAGCCACCGAGTCACCGACGACCCCAGCGAGTTCACCTGCGTGTTCATGACGTATTTGACGAATCGCTGCTGATTGGTGTTGGTGAGAGTGGAAGCACTTGACACCTGCGATACGTTGGACGATTGGGAATCGTGTCTGGTGTGGATTGGCTGTGCTTCAGCAGCCACAGGTTTGGGTAAGTCGGACCGGGACGAGCTGGAGCCGGAATGGACGGAATGGACGGAATTCCAATTGGCCGAGGTGCCATTCCAGGCAGTTCCATTTCCAGAACTCGGAGTAGCACCATTTCCAGAGTTCGGACCCGAATTGGGTGCAAAATGCGGGGTTCCCGAAATGGGAGTGCCTGATTTCGGGGTGGAAAATTCCACCCTAGCTCTTTCTCGACTCTCCGGACGAACTTCATGAGGATTTTGAAATGCCGGCGCCGAAAGCGGGGCTCGGATCTCGGGCATGGCTCGGATCTCGGGCGTGGCCACTAGTGGCAACAGACTGCTGCTCTGGTCGTATGCTTCTATAAGCAGACCAATGGCATTGGAACTGTATGAAGTGACGGATTTCTGCGGCAGGCCTTCCGAGGGCAGATCTTGTTGTTTCGGTGGTTCGGAGGGTCTCGGTTGTTCGGAGGGTTTCGGTGGTTCGGAGGGTCTCGGTGGTTCGGAGGGTTTGGTGAAAAACAGTAGACTGGTGGTCGGGAGACTGGGTGCAGGAGACTTGCCTCTGACGGGAGAAATGTGGAGTTCGGAGTTGTCTGTATCGGAGAAACTGAACAGCGTGGAGTTGCGGAGCGGCCGAGGCGGAGCAGCAACACCGAGGCCATTATAAGAAGCATAGGAAGCTCCAGAACCGGAACCAATGGAAGGTGCCGCCGAAACACCCGTACCTCCTGCAATTCCCGAGCCCGTACCTCCTGGAACTCCATGGAATGATCCTGGCAGAATGCCCATGTCTCCATTGAGCCCTCGGTTGGAGGGATCCGAGTGTACATCGGTATCATGAGGATCTTGGCGTGGATTTGCAGCCGGGCCATTTTTGGGGTCACGTGCCGGACTATCACGTGCCGGACTATCACGTGTCCCATGGTGTAAATCCGACTCGTGGCGAACCGGATCGGAGCTATAGCGGCGGCCATCGGGCCAAGGCCCCAGAACGGGCGAGTTCGTGCATGCAGGAAGCGTATAGTCCGAAAGATGCACCGATGTCTGGATCAGTGGGTACGGGTACACCTTAGAAACGGGCCTGGAAAGTCGCAGGTGTTGCGGCAAGTGCGCCGTGATGCTGTTCATGTTGCCTGCACCAAGGCCCAGGTCCACGTGACTTGCAGAAGATGAAACAGGGGCAGCATGTGGCCCTGAAACAGGGGTAGCTGCAGATGAAACAGAACCAGCCTTGGTATATCGAATATGCGGAGATGTGGTTGGGTATGGTGCCGACAGCGTGGAGGACGGGGTCGTGGATGCAGGAACATAATGTATAGGTTTCGGCTGGGACGCTAGCACGGGCGTCTGTGAAGCGAAAGAAACTCTGGATGGAAACTTCGGTGCAGCGTCCGACGCCCGAAGCGGGCTGGAGGAGAAGAAGTCAAACGAATCTGAAACAGAGTCGGCGGCTTCGCCGTTCGGCGTCGTCCGGACCGTCAAATTGTCGTGGGATTGGTCGCTTAGGAGGATGTTATCAGACACGACTCTGCGGTCTGCATGGAGCCCTTGGTCCGGATCGGAGGGGGCCCGGATCCGTTTTCCATCGTATGTCACCGACCGCCGGTTCATGCCTGTCAAGAAATGTATGGCCAGATGTTTGGATGTTTGGATTCAGATGTTTGGATGTCCAGGTGTCTAGGGTCAGATGTTTGGATGTCCAGATTCAGATGTTCGGATGTCCAGATTCAGATGTTCGGATGTCCAGTTTCAGATGTTCGGATGTTTAGTTTCAGATGTTCGGATGTGTTTCAGATGTATGGAATCGGAGGTGGTGTATAGATGTAGTGTATGGATGTGTATGGATGTGTATGAATTCGATCGATGGACCGTTTCAGTGGGGATCGATCTAGATGGATGGGAGGGGCGGATTAGTAGGGGCAGATGTATGGAAGCGGCTGCATATGCATGGAAGGATGCACGTGGATGTATGGAAGCGATGTTCTGGTGTTTCAGAGTTGTTTCAGGGTGAACTTTGGCTTCGGCGCTTGCTTCAAGGTCTCCTGGGCTTGGTTGTTTGGTGGTGTCGTGGAGCTGATGCACGGTATAAATAGGGTGCGTCATCGCGCGGGTATTGGACGTTTCACGCGTACCCGGAATACTTCTAAAAATAGACTCGAGTTCCGGTGGTGAAAGTTTTTTTTTTATAGTTTTGGAGCGTTTACGAAATATTAGCGATTGCCTAATTGGGAAAGGAAGTTGGTCGATTTTAAGATCAGACTTTAATTCCGATTACCCTGCACACAAGCCGTATGCGACTATCCGGCCCCAGCCCCCGGATCGTCCTCCTGTTCCGATTACGAAATGGAGACTTAAATGAAGGATTTGGCCTCTAAAAACAACCAAAACGAATGTATATGCATTCAATTTTGCTACCCTCTTTTTTTTCGCCGTTAAAACGCCCATTTTGGGCGTTTCGTATTGGGCTTTTTTGTCCTGGGGTAGCGTGGTGTACGGGTGTTTGGGTCGAGATCCGAGGGTAGTTTCAAACCCGTCCATCCTTTCGTATCCATCCCTTCGTACCTTTCAATTCGAATCCTTCTATTCGCTTCCATTCCTTTGGTTGTTTTGAGCTAAAGCTATACTTATGAATTGTCCGTGTACTGCATATAAGCAATGGCCTGGGTTCAGGTTCAGCCCTGTACATAAACAGCCAAATGTTTCAAACGTGTATCCACCGGATACTAACAAATAACCCTTTCTGAAAATTCAGACTTCAGTGTTAAGCAAAAAAGCGGTGGTAATTTGTCCCTGTTTCTGTTTTTTTTTTGGCGGTGGTGTGCGTATATGCAGGACCGCCCACCCGCGTCATCAAGCACTATTAAATCCCCAATTCAAACCTCACCCCAACCCAGTCCAAACCACGACCGGATAGGGCAGTACTCATTAGTGTCATCCAATCATATAGTTCTATTTCCAATTTCCTCAGAATCTCCATTTGTCCAAATCCGCAGATATTCAGTGCACAAAAGATCCTCAGTGTACAACGAATACTATAAGAGGTACAGATCTCCAGATCTACCGATCTACCGATACTCCAGGACCAACAACCGAAGCGATACTTTAACTGATACTATAGCAATTACGCCTGATTTGCTAGGAACAGGATTTTTATAGAGGAATCGTGGAGACGAGAAATTATCACCAAGGATACCCAGTGGATTCTCTTCAACACACTAAGTTAAACACACCAAGGACTACAGGAGACACCACAGTCTATACAGTGCAGATACTAAGATACTACAGATACTATAGATACTATTGATACTACAGATACTATAGGAGATACTCTAGATACTTAAGGATATACCAGAGGAGATACTCTAGATACTATAGGAGATCCAAAGAGATACATTTACTCTAGGTACTATTGGAGATACTACAGATACTACAGATACTCTAGGGGATACTATTGATACTCTAGGGGATACTAGATACTATTGATACTACAGATAATCTAGGAGATACTAGATACTCCAGATACTACAGATACTATAGGAGACACTATAGGCTATAGATTCTCTAGGAAATACCACAAGTCTATAGACTACAGATACTAGAGATACTATTGATACTCCAGATACTCCAGGAGATACCATAAGAGATCTGAAAGATACAGATATTCCAAGAGATCCCAAGGAGGTACTATAGAGTACAGATACTATAGATACTATAGACTACAGATACTATAGATACTACAGACTACAGATACTTCAGGAGATACTACGGGAGATACTATAGATACTATAGATACTATAGGAAATACTTCAGGAGAGAGTCTACGGGATCTATAGACTACAGATACTTCAGAAGATACTACGGGAGACACTATAGACTACAGATACTCTGAGAGCTAGTATAGGGATACTAAGATACTACAGGAGATACTCTAAGGAGTCTAGGAGAACTACAGAGACACAGATCCTATAGACACATCGAAAGCCTCCAATTGGGAATACTATAGACTACAGGTACCAGACTATAGACTACAGATCTCTAGACTACAGATACTACAGATCTACAGATCTATAGCAGATACTATAGGAGATATCCAAGGAGATACTATAGACTACAGATACCAGAGATCTATAGATACTATAGACTACAGATCTACAGGAGATACTACAGATCTATAGACTACAGATCTACAGGAGATACTATAGGAGATATTCAAGAAGATAATCCAGATCTATAGATACTACAGGGCTACCAAGATACAGCAGGAGATACTACAGATACTATAGGAGATAGTATAGGTACTATAGATCTTCTAAGAGATACTATAGATACTACAGATACTATAGGAGATAGTATAGGTACTATAGATCTTCTAAGAGATACTAAGATACTACAGATCTATAGGAGATACTATAGCTATTCTAGGAGATACTATAGACTACAGGAGATACTATAGACTACAGGAGATACTACAGAGGTCCAAGGAAATACTACAGCTATTTCAGGAAATAGTATAGCTGTTCTAGAAGATATTCTAGGAGATACCAGAGAAGACTAGATACTCCAGGAATACGCGGTGAATTGGTGTACTATAGGAGATCTTAAGACCCTAAGAAGACGTCACCGACTGAATCGCCAAACTCCACGTCACATCCAGACACCAGAGATCTATACCCAGAGATCAGAGTCTAGAGGTCATTGTCTAGAGGTCAGAATTCCGAGGTCATTGTCTGGAGACTAGATCTGGAGACTAGATCTGGTGCCAAAACCTCGGTGTGTGGAGATTCCAGATTCTCTTGCTCAAACGGATATTTATAGTTGCAGGAGAGACTATAAAGGGTACTTTCTGACAGCACAGATCTTTAACTGAGCCAAAAAACCGGATTCTACCGATCCAAAGACGAGAAATTGTCAAAAAGACTGCTTTTCCTGCATCTAGTCATTCAGTCTAGTCATTCAATCTCCTATAGAGAGCAGAAATAGAGAGTTTTTTTTTTTTGACTGGAAATTGAAGAATAGACTGTGGATACCAGGCCGAGTGCTATATACAGGATTCTACATCTCAATGGGCGACGTGGACACAGAAGTGCTTCTACGAGGCGATTTCGTGGCTTATACAGGAAAAAACCAATCAGACGATGAAATTGGGGAATTTGGTTATGAAAATGGGGAAATTGACTCTGAAAATGAAGAAATTGACTCTGAAAATGAAGAAATTGACTCTGAAAATGAAGAAATTGACTCTGAAAATGGGGAAAATGAGGATTTTGGACTTTTAACCAATTCCGAAATCCAACAACTCGTTTCCAATGTTCAAGAAGTGATTCATATTCTTATTGACCTTGAATTAGGATTCCATTTCGATTTTGGTGGGGTTTTTAAGCGATTCATCGAATGCGTCTATGTGCAGTACCCCGATTTGGCCACAGCTGCTGACCACAATATTATCCATACCATGGCCGATATCGTGCATGAAATCATTGTATTTCAAAATGGAACCGATGATAATGCCGTGCATCACGTGATTGGTGCTTTAAAAGAAATCCATGACCAAATGTGTGAGTTCAATGGCTCAAAACCACCCTCGGTTCTCGTCCGGTTTGTTTGTTTCCAGCACCACGTTGCCAAGGTAACGCAATTAAAGTACTTGAGACGATGGGGGGTTGTTTATAATAAGGTCAGAGTGCATGAGGGGCTTGAAATTCCGGGGAAACGGCGGTTTTTCCGGTGCTGGAAGTCCAAACAAGAGGCCATGCTGAGACTTACGCAGCAGGCCCAGATGTACGCGCATAAACGAGTCCAGGCGCAATTCTTCAACCACTGGATTCAAGTGCTTCTACATTCTTTACAAAGAGAAGCTACGGCAGACAAGACCGTTTTGGCCAAGTATTTGAAAGGGTGGAAATTGAAAAATACCCATCTTCAGGGCTCTTATATTGACGTCCGGCATACAAGCCTCCAGCGCCGGTTTTTCCTAGTTTTTTCATTGAAACACCAACAAATTCAGGAAAATAACCAGTTGGCATTCCAAGTGCAGAACCAACACAAAACTCATCTTCTTCAAACATTTTTCCAGAAATGGGTGCAAAATCTCATGGTGTTAAAGGAATCTTCGGAATTCAAATACCGGAAAAAACTTGACCAAAAGTTGAATTTGGCCTTGAAACAACGGTACTTTGCATGTTTGAGAAAAAGGCACGTGAATGTGCAGAAACTCCGGTTTTTTGAAACCCATTCCAAACAAAAACTTCTCCATTTGTTCTTTGTCCGAATGGTGCATGTGGCGGAGATGTCCCAATTAGGAAAGAAGCAGCTCCTCCAGCTGCAAAGGTCCTTAAAAGCAAATGTTTTGAAAGCTTGGAAACACAAGTTGAACACGGAGAAAACCCTGTTTTTTTTCCAAAGAAAACACTTGTTAAAGTGGAGTTTCAGAACCTGGAGGTTAAGTGCCCGTATGCAGGATCTAGAACGTTTCCAACAACAACGAACTAAAATCCATTTTTTGAAGATTTGGAAATTGAAACAACGGTTCAACACAAATTCCATTTCCCAACCCCAAAAGACCAAGATTTTGGACCAATGGGTGCAAAAAACACGGCACGTCCAAAAATGGCAGGAGCAAGCGATGCAGTTCCATCATCAAGCACTCCAAGGACGGGTTCTTGGCAAGGCCCGCTTCAAAATGGAAGTTCTCCGCGACGAGTTGGAGATGGTGGCTGATTTAAACTTCCAACGCATTCATTTCAACAAGTTCAAAGCCACCTTTTCCAAGATCCAGCACTTGCAAAAACCCCATCCCAATCCATTATTCCTCGATTTGTTTTTGAAAAAACTCGTTCTTTCCAAATGGCGTACTGCATACCTCGATAGTTACGAGATCACCGCCAAGATGCTTGTTTCCGAATTCCAAGCCAATTTCCAAAGGCTAAACAAGCTTAAAACTTTTGTTCGTGTGTGGAACCACAACAGCCTCAAAATCCAGCAGAAAAAACGGGCCCTTAGAAAGAACTTGGCCTTTTTCAACAACACAAATATCCTCAAGACAGAAGTCTTTCTTGGATGGATGGAAAAGGCGTCCCATTATTCCCAACTCAAAGACAACAGCAACGCCTTCTATGACTTGGTGCTCCGCAAACGCTTTGCCTCCTTCTGGTACCAGAAGTACACCACCAAGGCCCTTTATTTGCCCAGCTTGGCCGATGATATCATCAACAACAAGGAGTATATGATCACACGCAACTTCCTCCAAAAATGGAGCTTCAAGCACACCAAAAACGTGCGGCGAAACCAGCAGTCGTGTGAGTTGTTCCAGGAGAAATGGCACCGGGCTCATTTGCGGACTTTCTGGGATCTCTGGAGGTACAAGTACACCCAGGACCCCACGGAAAATGGCCAGGAATTGGAGGACTTGGAGCCGGAAGACGTTGATATGGTCAACGACACGTTCCAGTCGTTTTCCATCTCGCCTCTCCACCGGAAAAACCCCTTGTCTCGTCAGAATGCTTCCTTGCTCTCCCACAGCTACCTCCAAACACCCATCAAAAACAAACAGCCTCCATTCACGCCGTCTCATCGAGTCCCCAGTCCCACTAAACTCCTGGAAACCAACCAAAGAGTGCGTTCCAGCAACATGGACGCTTTGGTGTCCAGGTATAAGCATGCGAGCCATGCCAATCTTGCCTCGGTGCAGAGACCCCGATTATCACCTCCGAAACCATCTCAACAGACCAAACTGTCGCAACAGAACAAACCGTCGCAACAGACCAAACCGTCGCAACAGACCAAACCATCGCAACGAACCAAACCGTCTCCACGTCCTCCTCCAGCCCCAAACTTCCTCCCCCAAAGAATGGATGTGAATCCTGTTGATGAAGCCTTTTCGCTTCCAAATGCCACTTCTTCACCTCAAAGTGTGGATATTGAGAATGCAAAGGTGTTGCACCGAATCAAACCCATCCACGTTCCGTTTGAGCAGGAAATCAAGGTCTCCTCTCCAAGGAGATTGAGGCAACGCTTTCTAGCTCGGTCTCCAGGTGCAGATTCCGAGCCGTCGCCCACCAAAACGCCTCTTCCACGCTCAATCTTTGACGGTTGAAGCTAGAAGTCAAAAAAAAACCTTGATCTGGAACCAGAACTTAAAGCTCATCTTCAATCTTATCGATTTGGTTGTTGATGGACTGCTTCATCTCTGCTTCATTGATATCTTCCACTTCCGGCATGTAGTCCGTCCTCTCCAACTCTTCAATCTGAGCCTCAGCCTCCGAGAGATCATCCATTCCCGTTCTTCTATAGATGTACAAAGCATCTGTCAAGTATAACGAGCTCCTGAGGAACGACTCGAACGTAGAAAACTGGCCCTGTTTCATCTCCGTCCAAACTGCACCTAAAAGAGCCCCCCGGGCTTTTTCGTCCCGAACCAAACGGTTCAAGCCCTGGATTCCGGCAATGACATTGACTCCAGCAAAGGAGGGAACTGCAACGACTCTTTCCCAGTTGTGCAGGTTGTAAAGGCCCTCGGAGCCCAGACTCATGTCCACGTGAGTGATGAGGTAATCGAAAGAATTCCATTTCTTGAGCAATCCCTTCAGATCTTCTGTTTTGTCGAACGTCACGTTGGATCCATGGAGTTCGGTGAACTTCGTAATTCCCGTCATGCATGCAGGCACATCCATGTGCACCGTGATACTGCCCTGTGATTGGTCCTGTGGGAGGTTCTGGAGAAAGTAGTTCATGGCAAATCCTCCCGGGTAATTGTAGCTGGAGGCGTAGCTCATGAACAACGAGAGCACCAATGAAACAACTGCACTTCCCAGCATGAAAAACACCAACAACTTGTATGCAAACAGACTGGCTCTTTTGGCCCATACCTCCGAGAGCCCATTTGCAGCCACAAGTGTCACCACCGGCACAATGTACACAATAAACCTCCACTCTTTGTGGGGTTGCAAGGACATGGTCAAGACAAAGATAATCGATGAGACAATGAGAATCCGGAGAGAGTTTTTGGCCGGGTGTCCAACGACTTTTTGACCTTCCTTAGCTTCCATACCTTGTTGGGAGATTTGTCCAATTGGGTCATTGGTGAACCCGAAAATGGCCAAGAAAAGCACATGTGGAGGCCGGAAAAACCCCGGAATGTACTTTTTAAAGTACGCCGAAAAAGGCTCCACCCCCCACTTGGAGGAATTGCCTGAAACAACGTTGAAGATGAAACTTTGCAATTCAGGCACACAGTGGGTTTGCCAAAAGTACGAGTCCACGCAATAGGACAAGACCAAGCCCACAACCGCTCCAACACCCAACAAAAAGAGATTCTGGAACATATTGGAAGCTCCAAAAACCACCGACGACGTCAAGGCAATGATTCCGGCGAAAACACCAACCTCCACGCGGAAAACAACTCCGCACATGGCAAGCCACGTTAATCCCGATAAGTCACCTTCTACCAATTTGGCCAAGGCAAAGTTAACAAGCGGCAAAACAAGGAAGTTGGGCAAAGTCCGCGAGGCATAGAACATCACGTGGAATTGCCCAAGCAAGAGAAACGGGAACGCCACGGAAACAAACCCAGCTTTTCCCGACCGCCGAGGAGTAATCCTCACGAGGGAGTTTCTAAGAGCGAAAAATCCCAACACATTGAAGACGGCCAAAATGGCCCGAACAACCAATTGAACATGTAATTGGCCCAATTTGGAATCTGCCACGTAGGAGGTACCAAAAACAAGCGAGTAGACAAAATCACCCGCTTTAGCAATTGCTGCCAAAACCAAACTGCCCAAAAATGTCCTTGGAACAGCCCCTGGAAACGTAGTGTGGTCGTAGTTGGCCAACACCAGACTGGGGTAAACGCCAAGGTTGAGCATATCGTGGACGGCCTGCATGTTGAACGACTCCTCCACCTTTGTGTAAGGCGCAAGGAGAAGGTGGAACAGCACAAGCGCTATAAGAGCAGCATCAAAGACTCGCTTCATTGGGATAATTTTTGGGAGGTTGAAGATGGTGGAATCGGGCCTCTTATATGTGCGTGGTGCACGGGTGCGGCAGAGCCGTGCCATCAGCGACGTTGATAACATCACGTGAGATCAGCTGGGGACAAAATTCAAACACAAAATCCACCATTGAATTTCTGGAGGGAAATGATCATGAAATGACGTAAGATGTATGAACCTCCAATATAGGAGATATTTTGGACTGCTCAATTAGGCAGGTCGTTCCTGGGATCTGTTCACATATAGGCACATCAAGGCACACCAATGGGAGTAGTACCGTAGTATTTTTTCCAAGTACTTTTTCCAAGTACTTTGAAGTGAAAATTGGGTAGTATTGGGCCGGATTGGGTAGCATTGGGCCGGATTGGGTAGCATTGGACCGGATTGGGCACTGGTGTACTCTGCAGTACTGGTGTACTCTGCAGTGGAGTCCACTCACATGACGCGATAGAAGCACCATTCTTCGTACTACCCAACCATGGATATTCCCGAGCTAGTCGAGGTTCTCCCCTCCGATTTCTCCGTCAAACCCGAGCATCTTGCCACGGTGGACACTGTGGAGGGCGCCGCCAAGTCCCAGCGCAAAATTCCCATCACCATTGTCACGGGGTACTTGGGCCTGGGCAAGTCCACACTTTTGGAGTTGATTGGGCGCAAGTCCAACAAGCGGTTGGCCATCATCCTAAATGAGTTTGGTGATTCGGCCGCCATAGAAAAGTCCGTCACCATCCAAGACTCCAACCAAGGCGCCGTGCAAGAATGGTTAGACCTTGGGAACGGTTGTCTTTGCTGCACGGTGAAGGACAATGGAGTTTTGGCGATCGAAGAGTTGATCGAGAGGTCGGGCGATGCCATCGACTATATTTTGCTTGAAACAACCGGAGTGGCTGATCCTGCACCCATTGCCAAGATGTTCTGGCTCGATGAGGCCTTGAAGTCCAGCGTGTACATCGATGGTGTGGTGACCGTGGTAGACAGCACAAACATTGAAAAATGTTTGGACGACATTGGTGGCCATTGGCACGAGTCAGGGGAGCAGAAGGAGCAGAAGGAGCCGGAGAGCCTGACTGATTTGACGGATATCACAACTGCTCATCTTCAGATTGGACTTGCAGATGTCATTCTTGTCAACAAATCGGATCTCTCGAATCCAGAGCAACTTGAAAAAGTCACCCAAAGAATCCGCCACATCAACACTTCTGCCCCCGCATACCCCACCAGTTTCGGCGACATTGAGCTTCTGAACATCCTCGACCTCGGAGCCTTCGATACGGCCCCAGAAAAGATCGCCCTGATCAGTGCCACGCTGAGGTACCACGACGACCGCATCCAGACGGTATGCGTTGACTTCCCCTTCTTCTCCGAGCCTTCGTTGTTCCAGAAAACCGAGGCGTTTCTTCAGCACGTGCTCTGGAACGACGAGGTGAATTCCAAACCGGTCGAGATCCACCGGACCAAAGGTGTCTTGGTATGTGGAACCGACGTGCGTGTGGTCCAGGGCGTTCGGGAAACTTATGACATCACCGAACACGGCACGCTTCATCCTGATGTGCATAGTAATAAGCTTGTTTTCATCGGGAAGAATTTAGACAAGGCCGACTTGACAGCGGAGTTGGAGTCCTTTTTGACTGGCCAGAAGTAACACATGGTCGACAAACCTTGATCATGTGGAGGTGCTGATTTTCATTGGCGGATAAACTTCACTCTCCGGTCGTGTCAAAAAAAAAAAAAAAAACATACCGAGAGTCTGTGATTCAGTAAACTGACCAGTCATCGGATATCAATCTGCGGGTGGGATTTTCAGGTCGTCACTTTTCATCAAGCACACAAGATCAGATCAAAAGTTTGTGTCCCCTAAGCTAAGCCTTCACATAAGGAGTTGGCCTGATACCACGTCTGTGACTAAAGTTTGGAACAGTGGGTAATTGGATAAATTCGTCTGAAACTAGACTTGAACCGGTTTGTAACATGTCTAACAATCAACAAGACAGTAAATAGTCTGACCATTCTATATGTAGAATGTTACTTGTCTGAAATGTCTCTGACTATGATTAGTATATCCTTTGGGAGCAAAGGTAACTAGTTGACAAGTCTAACTGCTCTGCGGCTAGCTGCAACAGATTGAAATTGGACCATGACTGGACTGTCACTAGACTCGCTAGGGAGGAGTGGTCTAGAAGTCTAGCTAGTCCTGAAGAAGACCGTGACTGGACAGACTGGTCTGGAACCAGACATAATATTAAGAAACTAGCCTTAAATGGTCCTTAAATGGTCTAAATAATCTGTAGCTAGGTTCACGATTCTGGAATTAGTCGCCAATTGATCCAGTGTGGAAATAAACTGTAAGGAGACCCACTATTGGATCCGTTTCGTAGGTCCAACGACTTGCCTTGGTGTAAAACACATCAAGAAACTTGGCCTTCGATACTTAGCACTTTAGCAACGTCTGGAAATGGAGATGCCCTGAAATATTGAGTGCTCTGAAATATTAAGTGCTCTGAATTGAGAGGCGGGGGCGCTGCCTTTATATGTTTTCGCAGCATGTCGCCCTGCATAGGTGGTGGCTGCAAATAAAGGGGGCGAGACACAAAAGCGAGCAACGGCCTATAAAAGGTACCCCCCTCCCCCCTCAAATTTTAGACATTCCCTTTTTTTTTATCCCTAATTTCCTTTGAGGATCTACACTACAAATATATAATAGTGTCCAAGCTTCGTCATAGACTTATCCGAGCTTTGTCAGTTTATGGGTCAGAGGCAGCCACAACATCCAAAGAGAAAAATGTGGCGTTTATCATACTACTACTGGAAAAACCAAGTGAATATCGGATCTGAATAGAAATACTCATTCAGTGGCTAGGGAAAGCACTACTTATTCCGGGGGATTGATATACCTGGCTAATGAAAATTGAGTGGGGCTAGCGATGCGTGGATTTCCTATTATTACCGCTACTTCTATGACGGACTCCCACTAAGAATATCACTGACTTTCAATACTGACTACCACCGACCTTTAAGACTCAATACCACTGAAATTACCTTGGGCAGAACGATGGGTAGACTGATGAAAAATTAAGACGCTACTGTTAATGTTAAGTGATCTACCGATACCATGCTGACTACACTGACTACACTGACTACACTGGCACATTGACTACACTGACACACTGGCACACTGACTACTCTTTACTTCTGCCAACTTGTCTCTAGAACTATAGCGGAACATGGAAACTATGATGGAGGTACCATCGAATTGTGGAATCAGTTTAGAGTGAGGACACAGCACTGAATATTATTAACCGCGATGAACTGCTTGAAACAAAATTAAAAATCCATGGCTGCTAACGGAAGAGATGTACTGCTGACATCCCTGAAAGTACCTGACTTATGTCTAAACCTGAAAGTATGTCCCAACACTTGATACCTCATACTAACTATGACTGGACTAAGGAGTTGGGATTTGGACAGCTCTTCCCATACAAACAAAGGACTTTGGTTAAACCTGATTTATTCCAAATGTCCAAGAAGACAATTATAAATGTCCTACAAAACAAGTTGATGTCCAATAGACATTTGAATGGACATTCGGATCGACCAGATTTGGTGCGCGCACACCCGCATATAAAATCCCATCTCAACTTCTCATACACCGCAATGGCTTCTGACAAACCCACGCCCGAGTCCCAGGCCAACGGGCCGGATCCCAAAGTGGAAAAGGCCGCTGTTCCCGAAAGTGTCACTACTGGAAAAGGGGATAAGGCGAGTGTTCAGCCGAAAACGTCTGGTGGAGCAGGAGAGAAAGCCGCCAAAAAGTCATGGTCCAACCCCGCCCTTCGGGCCATGGGGATCCCCCGAGTGTCGCTTCCGTCCCGGAACTGGATGATCTTCTGGACGCTTCTTGCCTCGATTGGTGGAGGGATCTATTACGATAAGCATCAGCAAAAAAAGATCCGGGAGAAGTATATGAAGCAGGTTGAGCACTTGAGCCAGGAAATATACACTACCGGGCGACTCCCCCGGCGGCTATCGATTTTCGTGGCTCCACCTCCGGACAACTTTTTGGACGAGTCCATGGGCCATTTCCGGCGGTACATCAAGCCGATCTTGAATGCGGCGGCTATTGACTTTGAGGTGTACACTGAAAACAGACAGGGAGACATCCGGGCGGATGTGGCGGAGAAGATCCGGGAATTGCGGCGGCAGAAGGCGGAACAGTCCCGGATGGAGGCCGAACGCAAGGCGGCTGAGCGGTATGCACGTTCATGGTCGAAATTCTTTAAGGAGGATGTTTGGAGAGTGTTTAAGGTTGGCAGGAAAGCGAAGGAGGATGAAACTGCCACCAAAACCAAACTGCGCCATGAGCTCTATGAGCCTGCGGATGTGCTTGGACTCTACCGGATGTTTCCCAAAGAGGTGAGTGTGGCACGTGATTTCGGGGACGATGCCATTTTGTGTGGCGGAGTGGTGTGCATTGGTCGGGGCTCTTATAAAGAGTACATGGCCGGAGTGCATGAGGGTTTATTGGGTCCGTTGGAGAAGCCAGCGCCAATTGTGGAGGACTTGGAGACTGCAGAGAAGAAGGCGGAGGAAGCCAAAGAAAAGGAAGTTCAAGAAAAGGAAGGCTTGGCTGATTTCGAAGCTCCCGAGAATGAAGCCCCCGATGCAAATAAACCCAAACCAGTGGTGGCTCCATACATTGACCAGGGCTCATATGCAGAAGGCAAACTTGCTGCTGAATTTGATTTCAGTCAAGTGATTTGCAACGACAAAAACGTTCCCGTGATCTTTGAGCAACCGCTCTACGTGTTTGACGTTCCCAAACTCACCGGGTTCATGAACCTTCCCCGCAAAATTTACCGCTACTTCACCACGCGAGACTTGGCCGAACTGGTGTCGCAAAAAACACTCAAGATCGTGGACGCCAAGTGCAGGCCGTTTGAGTACAAGGATAAGTTTCTTGCCAAGGAGGAGGAGTTGGAGTGGCCCAAGAAGTGGGTGGAGCGGGGGAAGGAGAAGAAGAGCGAGTGGACGCAGGAACTCGAGGTCGATGAGCGGGTCACTTCTCGCATGAAGGTGTTTGAGTAATGTATATAGGAAACCAGAGTTGATGAGTAGTCTCTTTGGATTAGAGTAACTGGACTACTATACTTAGACTATAATTAGACTGTACTTTAGACTGTAGTTGCTTTTCTAGAGATAGAAGTTATGGTTTAATGGTTAGGGCGTGTCCAGCTCAATTTATTGAATGTATATGCAGGAACATCCGAAATAAGTAGCATTTTCCTCAATTCACGGACCACAACCCTAAAATAATGGAGTATATAAAGAACGAGAGGGAATGCGGTGGTGCTAAAAAAGGCCTGGGTCAATTTTCATGGATAAAGAGTGAAGGAAGGAGCAGAGAGGTCGGATGGAAAATGGCACTAGGATTAAGAGAGTGGTTTTTTTGTAGAATTACCAGATTTAGTAAAATTTGGAAGCGTGAAATGATGTAAGAAACGCACTTAAAAAGTGTCTTTGCTTTAAAGTTGGCCAGGAATGGATTATGAGTTGAGTAGACAAATTAGACAGAATGGACAGAATGGACAGAATGAACAGAATGGACAGAATGGACAGAATGGACAGAATGGACAGAATGAACAGAATGGACAGAATGGACAGAATGGACAGAATGGACAGAATGGACAGAATGGACAGAATGGACAGAATGGACAGAATGGACAGAATGGACAGAATGGACAGAATGGACAGAATGGACAGAATGGACAGAATGGACAGAATGGACAGAATGGACAGAATGGACAGAATGGACAGAATGGACAGAATGGACAGAATGGACAGAATGGACAGAATGGACAGAATGGACAGAATGGACAGAATGGACAGAATGGACAGAATGGACAGAATGGACAGAATGGACAGAATGGACAGAATGGACAGAATGGACAGAATGGACAGAATGGACAGAATGGACAGAATGGACAGAATGGACAGAATGGACAGAATGGACAGAATGGACAGAATGGACAGAACGGACAGAACGGTAAGACAGAAGAGACATAATAGACATAATAGTAGTAGTCAGTATAGACATTGAACAGAAGAGTAGACAGTACTGTAGACCAAAATTAGTATACAGATTAGTAGTGGACAGATTAGTAGTGGACAGAATGGACAAAATGGTAGTAGACAAATCGACGAGACAGAAGCTTAGTGGACAGAAAACTAGTAGACAAAATACTGCAGACAGATTAGACACATGTAGTAGGTGTAGCCAGAAGTTTAGTAGTGGACACAAGAAACAGACAAAAGAGTACTTCCGTCTACCATAGGCAATCGGACAAGACAATCCTCGAGTGACCGAAAAAGTCTAGTCTTAAACGTATAGACCGTGTGCCCGCGCGTATGCAGGAAATGTGCTAGTGAAGACTAAAACATCCCCGAATCCCCTCAATAAAACCTCTATTGAATTTTAGCCCTTGTTTTAGCACGGACACTCTCCCCAAGGGACCAAATGCGAGGGCCCGTTCCAAGGCACCCATTTTGTTGGACTTTAACCTTTGGTTAGTTCATAAGCTGGAACTATTGCGATATTGGTTTCTAGCACTCTCGTCAGCGTGGCACTTCGTTGCCACGTCAGTCTTGGGGTGTACTGGTCTGTCTGTAAAGTAATACTAGGAAATGGCTATTCCCTCTGTATAACTGAAATAATTCGATGGTCGTAAAACTCTATGCGCGGGACCCCCTTCTTATATAGTCCGGTGGCTTCGCGGCTCCTGCATGTAAAGGACCAAGATCTGTTTCATCGAAACATACTTATATCTCCATTGTACTGGGTCCTCACGTCCAACAGAGAATGCACATCCTAAGTTTAGAATGCGGGGATACAGATGAAACACGGAGGTAAGAGCCACGGCTAGATATAAAGCGGACCAGTGGAGTGTCTGAAACAAGATAAGAAGGAAACACCAATGAGCGGAAGTCATTCAGGGGCGATAACTCCGACGAGGCGGTAACTCCGACGAGAAGATAACCCCTTCCTCGGAGTTATCACCGGCCAATGACAGCCTCTGATAGGAATCACGCATGATGAATATAAGCTGCCGGGTGGTGTTAAAAAAAGAGGGTGGGTTGAAAAAAGAGGGTGGAAGTTCTGAGAAGCGGATTTGGCTGCAATTTATATTCGCCCGCCCTGCGCGTTTCATATTTTTGCCGCCACAAAACCGCCTGTTCCTGCGGTATATAAATACGCGATCCCCCCAGTTTTTTTTACAGCGTAATTATACTTTTTTCTTCCTTGAAGTATGGCTCCATCGGATCTAGGTCAGTCACTTGCATATATAAGGCAGAAGGATTCCCGCCTTATTTGAGGAGATTATCAGTTCAGCTCAGCTTGTGATAAGGAATAAGGATTCCCTCGATTAGAAGCAATAAATACAAGGAAAGGAAAGACCACAGAAGTTCCATACTTACCGGAGTTATTGTTAGCCAATGAGACTCCCGTGCCAGATTATGAGAGCGTTTATGTGAACGAGCAACAAAACCCTCACTATGAGACTCCCCACTATAAGACTTCCAGTATGAGACTCCCAATTTATTTTCCACAATGAGACTCCCACGATGAGACGTCCAGTGTGCACTACCAGTCCTCAGTTCTGCTTCTCCCCATTACCGCCACTTTCCACTGCCACTGTTCACTCCACTTCCATTCCACAGTGGATAGATATTGGGGTGGAAACTGGGGGGAAGTGCCCAAACGTGCGGCAGCCCAACAATCTGAAAAGAACTGGCAACCACTCCGACCACGAAACGATCGTCTGATTCGGGCAACTTGCTCCGATGATCCAATAGTTCTCTGAACTTCTGTCCACTTCTCAGTTCTCAATACTGTTTCTTCCTTTGCTTTACCCCTTGTTACCGGTCTGTGGGGGAGTGTTCTGAGATACCACACCAGTGTGATCTTAAACCTCCTGCCACTTCAGGGGAGAATATCTCGATCTGGGTGAATTCGAGTCGAATGACTCCGACTTGAGCAATCTCGAGATTAAAGAGATCGAATTGGCACGATGTTTCCGGATAAAAGCAGATGATGACACGCCACTAATTGATCCGTTAAAGATTGATTATACTCTGACTCTAGAAGCTCAGTTGGATGATTTTGAGTTGACTGGGAATCTGTCGGTTGGCGAAGCTCATACTGTGGACAGGCGGGTACACGACTCCGTTGCAAGGGTTAAAGTCCGGAAAACAACCTTCTCGTTGTCCGTGCTATTAAAGCTATTAAAGCTATTAAAGCTATTATTGGTCTTATGGCCCAATGAAGGCCCTGATTCTTAAACCAACCTCCCGATATTGACACCACCCACACCTTCGGCATCTGCGGATGAGAGTATAAGCTCTCCAGGGCCTGGACAGTTGGAAATGACAATTTTGTTGGTGTGTTCATTCCATGCACATGCAGAACATCTAAGACTTGCAATGGGTTCACACTTACCAGTTTTGGTGGTGGGTACACCCTAAGATTCCATCCACAATAGGATACGTTCACCGGGGAAGTGACACTAAAAAGGGTTGGGATTTTCTTTGGTGGTACCCAAAAGGTTAGTCTGATGACCAGAGGTGAAGTGGTCACTTTTCAGCCCAAATCATGGCTCTTCAGATCTTATGGCCCTTATGATCTCATGGCTCTTCTGATCTTATGGCTCTTCTGATCTTATGGCCCTCATGATCTTATGGCTCTTGGGGCTCTACTTTATGGACTGTACATGGCCATACCTAGTGCCTGGTTCTGTCCCAACTTCTCTGAATCCAACTCCTTTTTGTTCATGGAATCACCTACTCTCGGCCCGTTCTTTAAAAGATTGGCTGCTGGTTCAAGTTCTTGGATCAGGTCCTGCCGATTCCCCTTGGTTTCCTCGGATCATGGTGCTTATTAGTGGAAGAAGATTCTGGCTCAATGCTTATGGCTTCCACAGTGACTCTGAGTTGGGTTTAGTCTACGGAGAAGTGTCCTACCACCATCACATGACCGTCCTTCTGTCGTGGCCTATCTTGACTGCTATCCCCTAAACACTGTTCTCGGTGCGCTATTTCATGGAGTACTTCATGGAGTGCTACTTCCATGTTTCGGGATCATGGTTTTCCTGTTTACTGAATACGGTTACGAAGACGATACTGAAAAGCAGGGGTTTTAGTTTATGTGGTGGATTGGGGGTATTGATTGACGTTTCTTGGTTGTTCCTGCATATACTCACATCTGAGCCTACCCCAGCATTTCCCCTTCAAACATGCACCAAGGCTTTTGAAATTCACCAGACAATTAGTCCTCCGTTTTCGCTTCCTATCTCCCTTTATATTAAAGAAACTGTGCTACTCAGAATGGCGGAAAAAGTGGCTGTTTTCTATTGTCAATCATCATTTCTCCACCCTCCCTGCATATAACAAAAAAAGTACCCTCCTCCACGAAACACTTCCAAAATCATAAGGTAAATCCTTTATTTAATCTCAAAAAGTGTGCGTGTGGAGGAAGGGCTGGAGGTTTATTGACTTGACGATTGCCTATTTAGGCCCGCGTGCAGGACGCGCATTATCTATTTAATCAGTCAACCTTTTCGTCCAATACTCGACACACCAGAGATATGACATAATATGGAAAAGATGGGCGGATTAGGAAATAATGAAGTTTTAGGGGTTACAGCTTTTAGAGTCGAGGAAGGAAAAGCCGGGCTAGTTACCGAACATGTCGAGTGCGCTTATATGCAAGACCGCCTTATATCCGCTTGGCCTCGACCACTACATTGTTAACGTAACGTATTGTTACATTGTCCTGTATTGTTTGGGTGATTTGACTTTTAGTATTGTTGATTGTTTATCTGTGTAGATTCTAGCCCGAGCGGCACGTGACGTCGGGGCACGCGATTTTCCGGAAGCCGAATCGGCGCCGCAAATGCGCAAAACGCCGGACCGGAAGCGGTCCGCACGGAATCTCGCGCGCACGCAAAGGATTGGCCAGAGATCAAGCACGCGGCTTAGGTGCAGGCCGCGGCCCGTCACAAACGCCCCTCGGAAATCAGTCGCACCACCGCCGAGGTTTGTGCAGTGCCCCCGGCGTCGCGCTGCGCACCACCACCTGGCAAGATGAGATCCGGCCGCGTGCAGCCCGCATGCAGGCTGCTCGCTCCATTAGGCTTATCACTACGTTTTGGCCCGCGCACGCCCGGCTTCGGCTGCAACCGCATGCATTGGCCTCCATTTCAAAAATCACATATAAAGCCTCGCACTGCCCCCCTCTTTCTCTTTCCCCTACATCTATTTTTTTACTCCTCCACAATGGTCTTACCTAACGAACCCGAATTCCAGCAAGCATACCACGAGTTGTTGTCTGCTCTTGAGGACTCCACCCTCTTCACGGAGAAGCCCGAGTACAAGAAGGTCATCCCCGTGGTTTCTGTTCCCGAGAGAATCATCCAGTTCAGAGTCGCTTGGGAAAACGACCAGGGTGGCATTGAAGTCAACAACGGTTTCAGAGTCCAGTTCAACTCCGCTTTGGGTCCTTACAAGGGAGGCTTGAGATTCCACCCTTCTGTCAACTTGTCCATCCTTAAGTTCTTGGGATACGAGCAAATCTTCAAGAACGCCTTGACCGGCTTGATGATGGGTGGTGGTAAAGGTGGTTCCGACTTTAACCCCAAGGGAAGAAGTGATAGCGAGATCAGACGCTTCTGTGTGTCGTTCATGAGACAATTGGCCAGATACATTGGTCAGGACACTGACGTGCCTGCTGGTGACATTGGTGTGGGAGGCCGTGAGGTTGGTTTCCTTTTCGGTGCCTACAAGTCCATGCAAAACAACTTCTCCGGTGTTTTGACAGGTAAGGGTTTGAGCTGGGGTGGTTCTTTGATCAGACCAGAGGCTACTGGTTACGGTACTGTGTACTACGTCGAGAAGATGATTGAGAAGGCCACCGGTGGCAAAGAGACTTTTAAGGGCAAGCGCGTGGCCATTTCCGGTTCCGGAAACGTGGCCCAATACGCCGCCTTGAAGGTCATTGAGTTGGGCGGAACCGTCATTTCGCTTTCCGACTCCCAGGGTGCCATCATCGTCCAGGACGGTGTGACCCCCGAGCAAGTCAACCAGATCATTGAGGACAAGGTTAAGTTCAAGTCCTTGGAGGAGATCATCAAGGTGTCTGCCTTCTCTGGTAAGAAGGTCGAGTACATCAAGGGTGCCCGTCCATGGACTCACGTTGGCCAGGTCGACGTTGCCTTGCCATGTGCCACTCAAAACGAGGTCTCCGGTGAGGAGGCCAAGGCTCTTGTGGAGGCCGGCTGTCTCTACATTGCTGAAGGTTCCAACATGGGCTCCACCAAGGAGGCCATTGACGTGTTCGAGGCCAACAGATCCAACAAGGTCTGGTACGCTCCAGGAAAGGCCGCCAACTGTGGAGGTGTTGCAGTTTCCGGCTTGGAGATGGCCCAAAACTCGCAAAGAGTCAACTGGACCAAGGAGGAGGTTGACCAGAAGTTGAAGAACATCATGTACACTTGTTTCGAGAACTGTTACGACACTGCCGTCAAGTACTCTGTTGACAAGGACGCCGGCTTGCCTTCGTTATTGAAGGGAGCCAACATTGCTGGTTTCATCAAGGTTGCCGACGCCATGTTCAACCAAGGTGACGTTTTTTAGACTCTAGCATAACCAGTCTACTGTAATATAAGGAAGGATACAACTGAGTCGTAGTGAGTAAGCTATAAGGTTGAGACGGTAGGAGAGCACGTCACGTGAGTGTTTCACGTGAGTGTTTCACGTGAGCATCTACACGTGACCCGAGGGTTCCCCCGAAACTAGGCTTTTGTCGGTGTACGGGTGTATGCGTAGTGCACACAGGAGGATCAAGTACATCACCTCAACTACAAGCCCAACCCCTCGGAAGCAGCAACGGCCGGAATGGAGCTCCCCGACTTCAACGAGATCCCCGAGTATTTCCCCGTGCATCTGAGCATGCGGGTCAACACGGACTTCACGCACATATCGCTAGTGTCCCAGATGGACGACCGGCTCCAGGCCACCAAGAAAAACACCGAGGGCTTCCTCGGGTTCATTTCCGACCACCCGCATCTTCTCCACAGCGAGCACACCACGCGGTTCTTGGACTCGCAGCTCGTCGTATACGCAAACCTCGTCAATGCAAAGTACAAGCTCCAGCAGCTCCAGGCCACGCTCAAAACCGCCCACCGAGGGTTTGTCGACGCAAGGCGTCACGAGCACGAGCTCACCCTCGAAACTTACCGCGACTATTTAAACACCTCCAAGCCCAACTTTGCCGACGCCATTGTTGAAAATTTGGAAACCCATCCAAACGACTACTCGCCAATCTTAACCGCCGACGCCTCGTACCAGTACCTCAAAAACGCCCGTTTTGTACTTGAACACCCCGAAGATCCTCTTCCCGATGACCACAAAGACGAAGAGGAATTAACCGTGGCAGGCGGCAAGATCTCGCTCAAAGACCCACTTTCCCTTAATTACTTTGTGCACCCGGTGATGCTGCGAAAATGTGGCCACATCTACGAAAAAGAACACATTGTGCGATCGCTCCATGGGTGCATCAATTGTCCTGTCACGGGGTGCAGCGCGCAGTTGGGCAGCGCGGATCTTCAGGACGATAAGCTCATGGCTCTTCGCGTCAAGGTGTACAAGGCACAAGAAAAGAGCCGCCAGGCCGTCAGAGTGTGAGCCTCGAGTTTTCGGGACGGGAGATGTTCAGAAGATGTCAGGACGGGACAGGACGGGACAGGACAGGACAGGACAGGACAGGACAGGATAGGACAGGACAGGACAGGATAGGACGGGAGATGTTCAGAAGATGTCAGGACAGGACAGTATAGGACAGGACAGGACAGGATAGGACAGGACAGTATAGGACAGGACAGGACAGGACAGGACAGGACAGGACAGGACAGGATAGGACAGGATAGGTCAGGTACGGGTTCGGGTTCGGGTTCAGGAGATGTTCAAGAGATGTTCAGAACAAGGTACTGATCTGGGAAGTTCTGAGAAGGTCTGAGTTCTGAGTTCTGAGAAGATCTGACTTCTAGGAACGTCTGACTTCTAGGAACGTCTGAGTTCTGGGAACGTCTGAGTTCTGGGAACGTCTGAGTTCTGGGATGGTCTAGGAAGTTCCAGGTAAATCTAGGAAGTTCGCGAAAAGAGTGAACTGGGAAGTTCTAGGATTCACTGGCTAAAGGAAATCACCCAACATCTGTTGAAGGTTCCAAGGGAACTCAGTTGGATGAGGAACCCAAGGGTGATCCGCCAAAGGCCGAGAGACCAGTGGGTCGGGCAAAACCGGAACGAAACTTCAGATTACCAAACGACATTGCTCAACGAGCTTACAACGGAGAAATCACTCGCTTAGCATGATACTCCCCAGGAATGGACTGTTACGACGTGGAATGGCGCAACTATCCTTACGAGCCAGCTACGCAAATATCGAGGCAGATATTTGACGCCGTTGTTCCTCCAGCGCAAAAGTATTTCCTCTAAGAGCAACTCCGCGAAGACGCTGAAGAACTAGCAGCTAGAGAAAGAGGTATGCAAGGAGACATGGTCTAGGAAGGTCCAGGTAAATCTAGGAAGTACTGGGACGTACTGGGAAGTACTGGGTAGTCAAGGAAGCTCTGTGTTCTGGAACCTCTGGAAACGTCTGCGTTCTGAGTTCTGGGAACTTCTGTGAACTTCTGTGAACTTCTAGGAAGTTCTGGGTGATCTGGGTGAATGTCTGACGTCTGAACATAGATTTGGGGATAGTGAAACAACAGAAACAACAGAACAGAAACATGGATGAAACATGGATGAAACATCTGAATCACTGAACTGCCCTGAACAGAAACTTGGATGAAACTGAACTGGAATAGTGGAGTGTGGGGTATTCGGTATAGAATCTCAAGCAGATTCTTCATCCTTCATCCTGATTTAGCCAGAAGAATGGGACTTGATCGGGACTTGTCGAGGAAGCTGTGTGTCATTTTTAAATGGTTGTTCTGTTGAGTTTATCAGTTGATGCTAATTGCCATGAAATCTCGAGGACTGGTTGGATCAAAGATTTGGCCATTGAATTCATTGATTTCCGACTGATTCTGTTCTGACTGTTCTGAATCTTTAACACCAATGGCATATTGAGGATCAATCCTGGTCTGTGTCACGAAAGACACCTATGGACATAAACAGTCTAGTCTGGTTCTGGGAACTTCTGGGAACTTCTGGAAATCAAGTCAATGATCTGGGAAGCCTGGTTCTGGAAAGTTATGGAATGATCTAGGATGATCTGGGATGATCTGGGATGATCTACGAAGCTCTACAAAGTTCTAGGATGATCTGGGAGGATCTATGAAAGTCAATAAGTTTGAAAGGTCTAGGAAGACTTGGGAATTCTGGGAAGTTCGTTCTGGGTTCTGGGAAATTCAGGAAAAGGACATTCCCAGATCTGGGATTCAATTCAATGATCTTGGAAGTTCTAGGATGTTCTAGGATGTTCTGGGAAGTTCTGGTTTCTGGGTTCTGGGAAGTTCAGGATGATCTAGGAAAGCAAATGATCTAGAAAATCCAATGACCTAGGAATCATGAATGAAGTCAAAAGCTCATTTGTCCAAGTATAGGGATCTGCCATCAGAGTGTGACCCTAGATTCAGGATAACTCGAGTCTAGGCTTCAGAATAGGTTCAGAAGAAGTCAGGAGAAGTTCTTTGCCAAGATTGAGCACTAATCGAGAAGTCCTGGGAATCAAGTCGATGATCGGGAAGAGCTGGGAAGTTCTGAGTTCTGGGAAGCCACTGATTTAGAAATGCCAATGATCTGGGGATTACGGCTGAAGTCAGTCCATTTGTCTAGAAATAGGGATCGAGGGCATAGCATCTGATCTACTGCTTATGGATGAGTTATTGGAGAAGATGGCATGGAGTCTAGGCTCTCATCTTCAGAGAAGAAATTCGGGTTACCTCTATCATCTTTGCTTGACAATAGATTCATTGCCAAGATTGAAGGGTCGATGCTATTGTCTAAGGGACCAGCATAAATGTATTGCCGAGGATGGAATCATTGCCAAGATTGAAGGATCTTACATCTGGTCTGTTGTCCAAGAAGCATCTATGCTCAACAGGTTCTCTACTGGAATCCGTCTTGGTTGGAATCCGTCTAGGTTGGAATCCGTCTAGGTTGGAATCCGTCTAGACTGGAATCACGGTTGAAGCCTTAAGAGTCTATTTCCATTGATAGGATCCATTGCCTAAGGTTTAAGATTTGAGGCTAAGGGTCTCATATCAGATCCACTAGGACTTTAATTTGGAGATCCATTCCCAAACACTGGAGTGTCTTACCAGGATCATTGCCTAGGGTTACAGATCATGGTACAGATCATGGTAAGGATTGGGTACGGATGGGGTACGGATGGGGTACGGTCCAGGATCTATGTTTTGATGGATCCCCAATTGAGGATCTGGCATCTTATTGTTATCTACAGAGATCAAGATTGTCGCTTCCCCAACTACATCCCTATCAACGAGGCTTGGGTTTGTTCTATCAATGAGGCTTCTTTGTTCTATCAACAAGAGGCTTCTTTGTTCTATCAACAAGAGGCTGTTGACCTTGGAGACCTATTTCGGATGAAAACGCCTAATTAGGGTTTGATTCTTAATTCGTGGGGATCAGGATAGGACCTTGTCTAAGGATCAAATTCTACTTTCGAGTCTGTTTCTCCAGGATCACGGGCCTTGGATTTGGGATTTTTAAAGGGTCCATTCTTAGGTCCTTGGATCTGGAACTGTTCAAGGTTCATTATGAGGATCAAGAACCAGAATCCAGTCTATTTTCTCAGTCCATGGATTAAGGAACTTTGGATGGTTGGGAATTTACCAGAATTTACCAGTGACGGAGACTCCCAAATGGTCTATGGACTTTTACTTTCTAGTCCAAAGGTCCAAGGGTTCAGTGGCCACTCCCGTTTTCCAGAATCCCAGGTTTTCGTTATTCCAGAATCTCAGGATTTCGTTATTCCTGGTATTCCTGAAATTCCAATTCATTGATTCCTGGTATTTCTGAATTTCCTGAATTCCAGAAATCTTATTGAATACTGGTCTTCGGGATATTCCAAAAATTCCATTTCATTGATTTTTGATATTCCTGGAAGCTAAGAAATTCCAGTTTCGAGTCTAAGATCTTGGACCTTGGACCGTGAGTCTTCCCGATGATTCTCTATACCCAAAGATACGATTCTGGCCAAAGGTGTCCCGAAAGAAAAAAAAAAAGAAACAAAGGAAAAAAAAAAGAAAAAAAGGAAAAAAAAAAGAAGAAAAAAAGGAACAAAGGGATAAGAAAAGAAGGGATAAGAAAAGAACTAAAAAAAAAAACATTTGGATATTTTTCCTCATTTAACTCGTTCCGTTTCCGTTTCTTGAACCATTTACTTGTTTAGCCCAAACTCAGCGCATCCCTGCATCACGTGATTCAGATCATCATTAGTGCGCGTTTCCTTTTCCTCCTCCTCAAAACCTTAACGACACACTCCCTGTTTTTTCCTCTTTCTTTTCCGTTCTTTTCTTTTCCGTTCTTTTCTTTTCCGTTCTTTTTTGGTGTTTCCCGCTCTTTCCAATTCTTCCCGTTCTTTTCCATTCTTTTCCATTCTTCTGTCGCTGGTGTGCCGTTCTTGAATGCCATGTATTCTCCCCACCGTGCCGACGTGCCAGTCACGGATTTGGACCACGAGGACGATTTCTTGATGGAGGACGAACATGAACACGATAACGACCTGGGGTTTTTGGATTCCATGGACTTTGCCTTGCCCTTGCACGAGACCATGGTGGGCCGAATCAAGCGGTTTATCCGCTCCAAACTCCCGTACCGCCCGCTAAAGCCGTCTTCGTTGACCTATGCTCCTCCAGAACAGGAGCCCCAATCACAGCTCCGGGATTATTCCATCAAACGTCTTAACGACAAACTCAACAAGACCATTCTTGTTTTCGCCGTGTTCCTAGTGTTTTTGCTTGGCATCATGTTCCTAGGAAGAGGCGCCATTCCGGGCCGCTTGCTGGTGTACCAGAACGAAAAGATCCTTCTTTCCAATACTACCCACTATTTCCACCCGACCACCATCATGATCAGCTTGGACGGGTTCCATCCACACTACATTTCCAAAGACCGCACGCCGGCTTTGAATGATATGTTGGTCAATGAGTATGGGCCTCCATACATGACGCCGTCGTTTCCCAGCTCCACGTTTCCCAACCATTGGACCTTGATTACGGGGCTATACCCATCGGAACATGGAATCGTGGGTAACACTTTTTATGACCCGAAGCTCCAGCGCCAGTTCATCAATACTAACCCGAAATACGGCTTGAACCCAGACTTTTGGCGTGGTGGTGAACCCATTTGGACCACCGCGGGCAACCAGGGCGTCAATTCCGCCATCCACATGTGGCCAGGCAGCGAAGTGCCTGAAATCGGCGATAATGGGCCTCTGGTGGTCGACAAGTACAACGGCACCGAGTCGCTTGAAGCAAAAGTCGACCGTATCATGGGTTGGTTGGATGTCGCCGACATTAAGAAACGGCCCCAGCTCTGTTTGGCCTATGTGCCTACAATTGACCAGGTGGGCCATAAAGAGGGAGTTACGGGCGATTTGCTCGTACAATCCTTAAAGCAAGTGGACCAATTGGTGGGTTCCATCAAAAAAGAGTTGGCCCTCAGAAACCTTGGTGAGATTGTCAATTTGGTGGTGGTCAGCGACCACGGCATGGCCCCGACGGCCAATGATCGAGTGCTTATTCTCGATGACCTTGTGTCTTTGGACAAAATCGACCACATTGACGGATGGCCGTTGTTTGGATTGAGACCAACCAGCCAATACAGCGTGTCGTCGATTTTCCAAGAGTTGAGCGACAATTTGGCCAAATTGCCACTTAAAGACAATTACCATTTGTGGAAAGTGGAGGACATTCCCAAGGAATATAACTTCGGTGGCCAGCTCTCGGACCATGCGTTCAATTACCGCTTGGCACCCATCTGGCTTGTTCCCAATGTGGGGTACTCCATCGTCACCCGGGAGGACTACTCCAAAATGGATAACGATTACCACCCCCGTGGCGTACACGGCTACAATAATACCGAGTTGTTGATGCGGGCCATCTTCCTCGGCTCGGGGCCCTATTTCCGGGCCAAGTTGCCCTCGGGCAAGAAGGTCTTGCCCTTTGCCAATACCGACGTCTACAACATGATCTGTGAGTCGCTTCATATCCGGCCCAGTGCCAATAACGGTACAGAGGGCGGATACCTGGTGAGCTCAGCTAGAGTTTTGCCGGAAACGTGGAGGGACGAACTCTCTTATCCGAATGTGCCATTTGAAATGGACCACATTATTGAAAATGCCACTTACGACGCATTATGGGCGAAAACCGGGTCGAAGGCTGAAGCTCTGGGATCCGAGAAGGACACGCCGAGCTCAGAACCTGATACCTCGAAAGCTGGGGCTTCGGAAACAGCCGGTTCTGAATCTGAAGATTCACAATCGAAAGGCTCTTCGGGACTCGAGAAAGTGATTGGCGACATGGGCAACCTTGTGAGTGATTTTGATGATGCCATGGAAGAGACTTTGGGTAGTGTGATGGACTCTGTGAAGGGCGCTTTCAATTCCGTGGAAGAAAAATTTAAAGAAGCGGTGAATGGAATGCGTCGGGGTCAATGATCAATTCTTATGATGAATTTAATGATCAGAGAATTGATCAATCAATTATCTGGGAATGACCAGAATGGATCAATCAATTATCTGGAAATGACCAGAATTGAGTTTCCAATTGATTCCAATGCAAACTGTTTACGTGAACTATGCATATTGACGAGCTATGTTCACCCAGACCGTCTTTAGCGGGTTCTCTGCTGGTTCGATCTATCAGTTAACCTCCAAGGAAGTTACGGAAACAAGTTCAATGTTCTTGCCAGGAAGTTACGGAAACAAGCTGAATCTTTCTTATCTGAAGAAACCCAGTCTACTGGAAAATCCATGACCCATTCTACAAAGTCATACATACTTTAGTGGTTATCCATGTGTTTGTTAACGGCTTCAAGTGAAGTCGGCGATTTATACTCATGGAAGCACTGGTTGGACTTACGGCTCACCTTTCTGACATTGAGAATTTCAGTCCTGGCGTCCATCTTACGGGGATAAGTCTCATACCATTGCTACCAACAAGGGTCGCCATAATCCCTCCAGTTTCTTGGAGTCTTTTCATAGCCATGGCTACTCTCCTGGTGGTTACTCTCCTAGTGGTCTCCTGGTGGTCTCCTGGTGATTTATGAGGTACATCTTGGGATCCTCCACTTCCCTGAACAGGCACATTCAGCATGAAAACACTGTGTGCAGGGACTAGTCTGGACAGAAAGTGCATGTTCACTTTTGGAAGGTTTATGGCATGGCAGATCGTTTGAATCAGTGGAACCAATCAAGTGTACACCCAATCCTGCACACTGCACACTGCACACTGGCCTAACGGTTTAACGGTTTAATGCTGAACACAGGACCATAAGTACTTCATATTGTCAATGGACTCGGCCCAAATTTATAGATGAACGTTTTTAAAGTCAATAAAGTGCCAGGAGTTTATTTCCAAGTAGGAAATTTTGAAGTGGAGATTTATGGGTAGTACACGACCGGTATATAATATACTCTTATTCTTTGCGTAATCCATAGTAGTTCTGACGTAGGAATTTGATTAGATTCTTTTAATTCTATTCTGGTTATTTTCTGTGTTGGTACCTGCATATATGTGTGGATATGCATACTATGTGCAGGATCATGCAGCATAGCACAAGAACAAGAGACTTTTCTGGATTCACACCGACTAAACTTTTCTAATATTGGCAGAGCTTCATTTGCAAATTACCAAAATTCTAATCCCTGAGTCTGGGTTTCTTGTCGTTGCTGGGGGCCGGAATAAGGACCCCAAGCGGACCTGCAGATAGTGTGTATCCTGCAGATAATCACGTTCTTAATGAAGGCTTCATCATTGGAAATTTCCCACCGTGACATAACTTCACCAGTCTCTCGACACTCGTAAATCCACCAGTGACTTTCTTCCCAACCCAAGCCATCTCCACAGTCATAGTGTAGTTCAAATTCCATATTAGTCCACACCATAGCCACAGTAGAATCCACAGTAGAATCCACAGGATAGTCCACGATTCAGTATAGTCCATAGTACAGACCATGGTCCATAGAATCGTCTTTGGTACATCGTCCTGTTCTTCTGTTCCTCTGTTTCCTGTTCCTCTGTTCTTCTGCTGCCATTTCATCTGTCTGAATTTCCAGTGTAGACTAGACAGTTCCATGGAATGAAGACATGTCTAGAATAAGCATTCGAGTCTGTCACTCCACTCCGGGACTAGTCTAAATCTGACTATGCCATCGACCATCCAAACATCTTGCAATTCAGAATTGACTGGTCTTTTAATAGACCTCAATTGACCCTCATTCATGCCTTCAGCATTATCGTCCGATAGTCCGGAATTCATGAATGTAGACCTGTCATCTCCATCATCCACTAATCATCTCTCCATCTCCACTCAATCCGCCTGTCATGTCTCCACTCTCCATCTCCACTAATCATCTGTCATGTCTCCACTAATCATCTGTCATGTCTCCACTAAACTCATATCATTACCATGTTTGGTAAGGGTCTTGATCGGTTTCACTGACTGCAATCTCTGCATCGGGAAGCTCGGCCTCAAGCTGTTTCTTCATCACCCCAAGAAAAGCCCGCTCCGTATTGGAATGGTTACATGCCACCACGGCCGACCCCGACTCCGTGAAGAAAAGAGCCTCGTGGTGCGATAACTCCCCCGTATAGTAAACGTCCGCCTGCACATTCTTGAACACTGACCCTCCGGACCCGGCACAAATGGCAATGGTCTCCACGGTATTGGACGGAGTTTCCCCTTTGGCCACGCCCACCTGCACGTGCTGCAAGCCCAAGGAACCTTTGATGTTCTGGACGATTTCCTCGAGTGATGCCGGTTTCTGGAGAGTCACCAAGCGGCCCATGCCACATTCGGGCTCTTTTGCATCGGGCTGGATCACTGTGCGCGACTTCTCGCCCAATTGGCCCACCACGCCGTCCGCCAAAAAATCATTGACCCCGCCCTTCGCACTGTCCACGGCCGTGTGCGGCGAATAAACGCTGATGTTGTTTTGAATGAGCTTGAGGAGCGATTTTTGCTGCGGGTCATTTTTGGTGATGGACTTTAAACCCCGGAAAATAAACGGGTGGTACGCAATCACGTAATTGCTTTTGCTTTGGATGGCTTCCTTGGCCACACTCTGCGTTAAATCAACCGTCAAGAGGATCCGAAGCTGCTCGCTGCCTTCGTCAACGGACGAGTCCACCAAGAGCCCGGTGTTGTCCCAGGTGCGGTCGGCCAAATGAACGGGGTAGAGCTTTTGGACTATGGTTAGTGTTTGTGGGTGGAAGTGGGGGGAATGGGGGAGGGTTACATACTGGCACTGGTGGCGCGGGCCACGGCTCGGTTGGAAGTCATGGTTGAAGTGTAGATGGTTGAAGTGTAGATGGTTGAAGTGTAGATGGTTGTAAGATTGAGATTAGATTCTTGAGGTGGCATTGCGCGCACGTTTGATGGAGATGGGAAAAAAATGCGCAAGCCCGGAATCGAACCGGGGGCCCAACTATGGCAAAGTTGGATTTTACCACTAAACCACTTGCGCAAACTGCCTCTTGCCAGAATTGAACTAGCGACCTTTGCATTACAAGTGCAACGCTCTACCACTAAGCTAAAAAGGCATTTCTTGAGAAAAAAAGTGGTATGTGAGACAGGGGCACACGACACAATTATTTTTTTGCTCGTGAAATGGCTTCTTCGAGAGCATTTCAACTCTTTAATGAAAACGTTAGATGATTTTAATTGTTTGAGTGAGTTTCCTTGAACCCATATCTTTTTCTGGGGAGGAATTCCGAGGGTCAACCAACGCTACACCCGTACACCACGCTACCTCGGCACATTAAGGTCCTCTTCAAACCCCACTTTTACCAAAAAAAAAAAAGAATTAAAGGACCGTTGGAAAAACCGTTAGAAGACGACTAGAGCGGACCATGAGTTCCGGGGGTAAAATGGATGAATTTTAAGCAATGTGCAGGAGTTCCTGCACCCAAGCCACAGCGGGGTCAAGTGCGGTTCCAACCCCATTTTAGCCCATTCCATCCCGATTCCAGCCCATTCCAGCCCATTTCAGCGACAATTAAAAATGCCTCCATAAAAGGTTTTTTGACCTTCTGCTGATCCACTCACCCGGAAACCCAAAAGCCCGTTTCTTCAAGATTTTAGTGGTGGTGTACGGATGTTTTGCGTGCGGGTCTAAGTGGTGCACATAGCAAAACCCCAGACGCACCACGGCCAAGTACTGCCTTTTCCAGCCGTGGCTCAGGTCCAACAACTTTAGCTCAAAGTACTTTTTCATACCCACGTTCTTTCCACACGTACCATCCGCCGTTGACTGCATACACGACTCATCCCTTTATAGATCTTCCCATACGCTCCTCTTAGCAACCCTCAGCAACACCCAGCAACACTCAGCATCAGCAACACTCAGCAACTCAGGAACCCCTCTCGAGCACCCTCAACCCCCAAAGGAAAGATTCACCCCTATCGCCAACGATAACCAGCCAGAATAGAAATACGACAATCTGATTGGATCTCCAACTAATCTTTATTATTGAAGATCAGAATCTTATTGACAGGATCGAGTTTTTATTGGATTATATTCATCAGCGTCAATTCATTTGATTGGTCAGAATCGGTGGCAATCAGTGGTTATAAGAATCAGTGGTTGTGCGAATCAGTGGTTGTAAAAACTCAAGTGAGGATTAGAGTGAGAATCAAAAGTGAGAATCAGAGACTGAAAAGAGTGAGCATCAGAAACTGAGAAGAACCGCGTTCCATCAATTAAAGTTTAGACAAATTCGCGGACACTGCCAGACCGGAGTCAATCATTAGAAGCGTCCAAAGGTCCTTCAGAGATTTCAATTAGAGATTGCAGAGATTTCAATTAGAGATTGTTCAGAGATTTCAATTAGACTGGCGAATCAGGATTGTTCAGATTATAAGATTGTTCGGATAGTCTCGGTATTATAGATCAAGAAGACTTGGAATGCTGGACCACCTTCATGAAGGCCTGAGCAACCAGGGCTCGGAAAGGCCAGAGGGGCAGGAGACACAGGGGATGCCGGACTTTAATGAACTTGCCACCTATTCCCACCGGGAAAAATACCACTCGGTGTTCATGGGCCAGACTATCGTGGTGAACTCCTCGGATTGGAGGGATAGCACGCTTCTTAAGTTCCAGGTGTTTGCGGGGTTCCTCAATTTCATTGTTTTTGGCTTGGCCGAACAAACCATTGGCACGGCCATTCCACATTTGGAGCAAGACTACCACATTGGCGATTTCCACGTGGGCATGATCTTCCTTGCGTCCACTTTCGGCTATTTTCTCATGGCCTTGGTGTCAGAGATCTTGCACCGGTCTTTGGGAGTCCGGAGCCTTGGCATTTTGGGCTCCCTTAGTATGGCGGGTGCATACTTTGTCATCAACCAGAGACCAAGGTTTTGGGTATTTGTTGTGTCGTACTTTTTCTCGGGCGTGGGCTTTGGTACGCTTGATGCCGCCTTCAATGGCTGGATGGCCAACTTGGTGGACTCCAACCAGATCTTGGGCATGCTCCATGGCTTCTATGGCATTGGCTGCATGATCCTGCCGCCTCTTTTGACTCGCCTCATGCAGAAAAAGGTCAACCCGTGGCTCTGGAACGACTATTACCTTGTGTTGAGTGCTTTGGCTGCTTTCAACGTGGTGTTTTTCGGCTACGTGTTCCGCCACGAGACGCCGGCCAAGTTCCGCTTTATGCTTGGGCTCTTGGATGCCCGCAGAAGGCTCCTGGACAAAAAGACTGCCGACTTGGAGCTAGACGACCTGGTGGAGAATCTGTCCCGGGAGGTTCACGATGACTTTCTGGACGATATGGATGTCGACACGGAATCCGCCTCGCTTGGCCAGTCTCTCCGCTCCAGATCCATCTGGCTCTTCTCCATCTCCATGTTCATATATGTGGGTGCCGAGCTGGCCTTTGGAACATGGCTCATTACCTTCTTGACGCGGGTCAACCATATGAAGTTCCAGCCCGCGTCGTTCATGGCCACGACTTTCTGGACGGGCTTGACGGTGGGCCGCATGACTTTGGGCATCATCACTGCTCGTCACTTTAGTCACGAGTTGACGGCCAACTTCGTCTATGTGATGTTATCGTTTATCTTCCAACTAACGTTCTGCTTGCTTATCTTCAGTCCGTTTGTTACCTTGCAGTTCGTTAACGTGTTCCTAGCGGGTCTTTTCGTGGGGCCCATTTTCCCCCACCTCATTTCCACGGCAGTCAATGTGTTGCCGGTGAAGTTCCATGCCACGGGGGTCGGGTTCATCTGTGCTTTTGGAGGAGGAGGAGCCGCAGCCGTGCCGTTTTTGGTGGGGCTCGTGGCCCAGGCCAGCGACGCCGGCTTGAAGTTTTATCCTTTTTTGATCGCCATCCTCTATGGCGTCTTGCTTGCTCTCTGGGCCGAGGTGGTCAGAAAGTACCGGCACGTGTGGAACAAGCCAGTCCGGCAACCGGGTTCCAGCATCTTAGAATAGGGCAACTGTCCCACCCGACTGTCTATTCATCATGGCCAGACAAATCCACTCAGACTGACCCAAGTCTCAGACTCAGACTAAGTTTAACTGACCTGGTCTATAGATATGGGACTACTTAGACATACGTGATCATCATGGAAGGCAGTCGTGAGTCTCGTTTCTTACGAGACCATGCAATACTAATGAGTCAAGCATAGAAGATGGTACTGTTTGGTTGAGGGCCAGCAGCATTTATATGGGTAGCCAGGCCACTTCAGTCATGGCAAGAGAATGAATAGACGAGTGAATCCGTCAATACCAACTCCTCACCCCACCACCCCATACTATTCTGTCATTATTAATGTACGGTATAGTTGGGGTAATGTGGTGACACCACTACACTACACTATTCTATCATTATGAAGTTCCAGTGACACCACAGCAAGACTCATTCAGTGGAATTGATGGGGCCCACCAATTCAATGGTCCAGACCATTATATTAGAGCCACGAAACCAGGGAAATACCCAGCATTACACCACAATCCTCCCACAATCCTCCAAAAATGATATAACCAATATGCATACTGGAACCGACCGACTAGACTGGAATCTATACTCTACGAAGACTGCCACAATAAAACTCCCTTATAATGCTACAATGCTGGAATCCTACAATGCTAGAATCCTGCAATGCTGGAATCCTACAATGCTACTGGATGTGAACAAGCTCTGAGTGAGGCCAACGGCCCCACGTAGATTACAAACCCTGCCTTCCTACTGAAAATATAACTTGTCGTCTTCAACCTTCTTGATCTTCTCTTTCTTACAGTACTTACACAATTCTATTGCATTCGGGATCCACTCCATTCCATGTACAACAGCAGTACCTCTTACAACGGTTTAGGCGTCTGTTCTGTCTATCGAGCTTGGCAATGGATTTCAAGTCGTCTTCACTGGGTTCGAAAATGTGTCATATGGCTCAAGATTTCCGTTTTAGGAAACGTAAAGCTTTAAGTTCATTCCAGCCCGAAGATCATTCCATCCCGAACTTAATTCCACTGGAGAACGGTATGGGAGAATGTTGCAATGATGGGTAGAACCGAGGGTCCAGTATAAAAAGCACCACCGAAGTGCCTTTTTTTCCCTATTCTTCCCAACAAAATTTAAAATTTAATGTAGCCATGTAAGTCATACGCTCCACACTAGAAATCCCATCGTTTGGTCTATATTTATAAAATAGAATATTTTTATTAATTACAATTATGATTCCTGAAAGACAAGTTATTCATATATGAACTAGGAATTACTATAGACGAAATAGAGCAAAGAAAGAAATTAACTGTAAGCAGAGTAGAAAACGTGTATACTAGTATGTGTTCTCTAACAAGTGTAGTATAGTATGATTGCTGAAAAACCGAGTGTGAATCTTTACTTGTAATCTCATAAATCATGGTACGATAATGATCAAAGGTATTTTATAAGTTTTAGGATTGGTACTAAAATCCCATCCACCAAAACTAGCAACCTTTTTGGGTTTTATGTTTAAAAATTCACTATTTTTAAATTTCGAGTCATCAATACTAAAATCAGAATTAATATTTACAAACGCATCTTTTTTATTTTTGTTTTCTATAACACAATTAACTATTTTAACATGTTGTACAAGGTTACCTTCGGAAGTAGTTTTGCCTGGCTCCCCAGGAGTGTCTGGTTGAACATATCTTTTATCAATAGTGGCCAAACTATCAATAGTTAAGTTATTGGCTATAGTATATAAAATAGTTGAGGTATCACTTTTGGGTTTGTTTTTATCTGTTATAAGTAGACAATTTTGAACCAAATAGCGAATTTACAAATATAAGAGTAAAAGGTATGAAAAATGTTGAAAAAAGTTATAAAGATAGAGATTCAAATTTGCCAGTAAATAAAGAATATGAAATAGCTATATTGAGAAATGAACCCTTATCTTCATTTTTAACTTCTCTAGTTTCTTTTGCTGCTCTTTCTCTAATACCCATTATAAGCACTCTTCTTATTGATTCTATATCAGAATAGTAGTTATAGTGTTTCATGTCTTCAGAAACCGTTGTTAAATGTTTATTATATGTCCACCACTCATTTTTTATAAACATTTTAATTATATTTTTATCATTATCTATACAATTTCTTAATACTTCTCCAGGAGTTAATAATCGCCACATTTTTAATGGTTCTTCTCTAATCAGACTGCAAATAATTACAATCTAACCAACTATTTCTGTCATAGTTATATTTTTCAATGTCCTCTGTTGTCAAGGGATAAAACTTGGTAGCAATGAATTAGAAGCCATCATTCTAGATATTATATACAAAACCGTCTTATCAGAATAATTAAATTTATTGTTTTGCAAGTAATCTAAGCTGTAATCAATATTCATCATCGCTGTCTTCCATCCGCCTTAAAAGATATTGTCCAATCTAAATAGTCGTTAATTTTATAGGCCAATTCTTTTGTTGTTATTTCTATGCTGTAGTGAATGGGGCTATTGTGGAATGACTAAAGAATTTTGTGAAAAAGACAATAATTGTTTTTTCCAGTCCTTATTAACAATTTAGTATTTTTCATGTTAGAAATTAATGAACTTATTTTATTAAAAATTAAACCTTTTTCTCTCAAGTTGTGTGCTTGAATTGATACGAGCTTAGTATTTATAGAAATACTAACCGTTGCCTTGAGGGTTTTGAGCCCTGAATTCTTAGAGCAAATCCACAAGAATAGGTGATATTCTGCATAATAATCTAGGATCGTTGCTTATTTTACTTGTGTCAATAACTTAGGCAATTATTTCTTGCTGTGTGTCCAGCTGTGAGGTTGCAACCTTTGGCATTTGCAGTCTAGTGGAGAATTGACAGAAAAAAAAAAAAAAAAAAAAAAAAAAAAAAAAAAACGAAATAAACAAATTTTCATAAAGCCTAGAACCCCCCGAAATGAATCTTATCATCATCTTCCAATTTTCGAAAACAAACCCTCAACCACTGGCCCGAGAATTAATGTGGTGGACCAAGTCGCTTCCCCTGGTAGCCGGCACCCGGTGCTGCAGATACGCAGTTGCAGCTACGCACACCTGACATTCCCGCATCAACTACTCTACTACAATCAGGCACTCAATTCACCGACAAGGTCGTTTTCTGATTTCTTAAAAATGGGTTCATTCGAAAGCAGCAATTCCAAACTCCAAGCCACCCAAATTTGAGCTTTATAACTCCAGTATGGCAATTGTGACGTTCCCCCCCACCAGTCTATTCCGGCCGCGCCTTGCCATACCTCACTCCACTCCACACTCCACACTCCAGTACTCCATTATCCAAACAGTTTTTGAGGTTTTTCTACGTTTATTTAATAATAATGGAAAATACATTTTGTTTGTTATTGGTAGTCACGATAATTGCAAATGTAGTTCTTGGCCTATATGCAGTACGCCTACTCCCACTTCCTTCTCCACCTACAGTGTCTACACATTATATCCATGAGTCTACGATCCACTGCGACTGTACTGTGACTGTGGAACATTCATGGATTACGGAGTTGGTGAAGAACTGGGAACATTATGGAAGTAGACTATAAAAGGAGTAATTACTTGTTGATTTCTGAATATGACAATCTCGAACCAAAAATCTTTTGAAAGTCCCATTCCCGATTTAAACCACGAATTCTTATATACATTGCCATTTATCTCTAAGTATTACATTCTAACAACTCTATTCCCCAACTCCACCATCACTGAATGATGGTCAGTCTTGGACATCCATTAATTCACCAATAGTCCACACCGAAGCTTCCATCTCCATCTCAATCTCCATCTCCATCGTTCCGCTCCACTCCATCTCTTGTCCAATGTCCATCTCTCCATCTAACACTCCTCTAGACCCCACCTTCGTATCATCTTCATCTCCAACTAACATCTGCGCAAATATCTTTCCAGTCAGTTTAACTCACCTCTCTCTTCACCGAGGCCTTGTCACATCCAAATCCAGGATCTAAATCCAGGACCGAACATCCAGATCCAGGAAACCCATGGAATGCCGGTTTATCCGCCCTTCTGGTCCTCGATGCCGCTTTATCCGCCCATGGGCCTCAGGATTGCTAGAGGGATCCGCCTTGAGCCACCCATTCCTCGGGTGTAAAGCCCTTTTGCGTGAACGCATGGATGGCGGCAATCTCGTCCTTGAGGGCGGTGTTGACGAGTCGGTGCCGCATCAACTTGTTCTTGCCCTGGAACTTGCCACTGACGATGACCACGGCAAACGCCTGGCCACAGCCGCCGGACATGTCTTCGACCTGCACGAGCTGGGCGTCTAGACGTTCTTCTATGAGGCTCTTGAGCGATTCGGTCGTCAAGGTCATGGTGCTGATGCTATAGATAAAGACGTTGACTTCGCGTATAAGCTCGGGGGACTGCACACAACCCCCTCACTAAACTATATGCACTGCTGAACCATGCGCTACTTTAAACTATCTGTCACTGACTCGTTACTAATGTTTAGTGAATTGCCTTACACTATACTTAAACTGTATTGTACATTGTAGAGTATACACACTCCAAAGGTTAGGATCACGTCACTATTTCAGGAATTAAGTAGGCTTCAAGTACTTAGCCAATACCAAGTAAGCAGGACCATGTCCAAATAAGCATTTCCGGGAACCAAGTGGTAAGAATTCACAACTTTCAGACGATTAACAACCACGTTCACGTTCAGGTACGTCAGCTTCTTCTTTTCCAGAAAAACACCAAGTTTAAGCACTTTCTAGTTCAAACCGAGTGTTTCCCTTTTCTGGATTGAGTTCAAAGCCTTAAGCCATCAGTTAAGATGAACCATAGAAGAGTTGAACCCTTCTATCGTTCATCTTCAAGCTGTTCATCTTCTAGAAACTCACTTTTTCTTTTCCTTTTCCTTGTCCTTCTTTTCTGAAGTGTCTAAGGCCTCACTAAAGAACTTGGGGTTGCTTTTCAAAGTCTGGTTGATTTTGGCCGTGATGTCTTTGGGCACAATGGCCTCCAATTTCCCATCCTTGGGGGGACTTGGAAACTGGCACTTCTCATAAAATTCCCATAGATCGTGTGGAACCACCGCAAGATCCTCGTGCATCTCGATCAACTGGTTGACCACCTCGATGGCAAGGAAATGCGCATCGCTGCTCTGGTTTTCACCCGTTTCAATGGTAGACGCCTTGGAGAGGAGAATGTTGGGTGCAATCACCGTGGCCAAGTTATGGGTATCCATTTTGGACCCGGTTTCCTCGTCAATCTCGGCAAACGAGGCCACCCAGCTGAAGAAGTAGAGCAACACCTCCAACAAGTTCCGGTGGCTTCGAGGAAGCATACAGCACACCAACTGAAGCACGCGCTTTTGTTTCTCGAGGTCGCCTGCTTTCTTCGAGAGAATCCACAAGTCGTAAAGCTTGAACGTTAACAATGGGTTGGGGAGCTCCCGGAGCCATTTCTTCATCAATGCTGCCAACTGCACCGCAGAGTAGTTGTTAAAGACGGGCGATTTCAAGGGAGTGTTGTTGATCTGGGTCGTCAATTCCCTTAAGTTCTTGATGTTTCCATTCAACCGGAAAATACCTTCCACCGACATATCCTTTTGGCGGAGCGCTTGGATCACGTCGTCCACCACAATGGGGATCCGGAGCTGTGACGGTCCAACACCCAAACTGGAATCCACTCCGTACTTTCTCGTGACTTCTTTCAAATCACTTCCAAACACGGCAAGTGTCTTTCCTTTGTCGTTGTTTCCGCCAAAACGGAACTTGTCCCAAAATGTACCTTGTTTCTTTGGAAGCACAAGGTTCCAGAGCTCTTCTCGCGTATACTCATTGCACATTTCTAAAAAGGCTTCCACGGCCACAAATCGTAAGATCTTGTGTTCGTTTGTAGTCAACTCACTGAAATACTTATGCTTGAGCTCCGCGGGTGGCTCTTGGTTAGGAGCAACGGGGTTGGTCGGTTCCGATGGCAACGCATTGCCCGATTTCTTCAGCACCGTCCGAATTTGCTGACTCTTTTTCTGGTACAACGAATTGTGGTGCTTGAACGCGTTGGGACGCTGCTCACGTGCTTGTTCTGCAGCCACGATCCGAGGAATATCGTCCAATGTCAACGACTTCTCGTTCTTCAAAAGATCTGATGTTCGGTTGAGACTATTGCTCGTGTTGCGCTGCTGTGGCTCGTCCCTGATTTTGAGTTGATTCACTTGGAAATTGAATTCATCTGGATCTCCACCACTGGCCAGAGGAACGAACGACATATTGCTGGCAGTACTCTCCTTCCTTGTGGCAGGAATCCGGGATTCCGACTCGATGGTATTGTCTGCCTTGGCAGTGGCAGCTTCGGGCGCCTCGAGAATCACTGATTTGCGGGCATTCTTTTTGACGGAGCTGTAGAGTTTCTGGCTCTCTCTCTTCTTCCGGAGAAGCGTGACTTCGTCAAGGGTCTTGGAGTATGTGGTTTCAGTTTCCAGAGGCTCCTCCATGATGTGAGACATCTCGCTTCTGTTTTGTTCATTTGTCGTTAGCGAGTCCTTCTTGATAGCGGATTTGGACCGGAAAAAAGCGATCTTCAAAAGGTACGCAAGCTGGCTCAAATCCGAGACTCGAACAAAGCCCGAAGTATAGCCTACTCCAGGCTTGGCGTTCGTCACTGAACACTCGGGACATAAAATCATGTTATCTGCTCCATATAGGTAGGACTCGATTTTGAACTCGGACGACGGCTTTTTCTGACAGTTGGAGCACTCAAAACATTTGATGTGCCATCTGGTATTGTCAAAAAGAACACATGCTTTTTCAATGCTCTTCAGACACGCTTTACAAGAATCCGTAGCGTTTCGCCGGACTGAAAGCCGAGAATTGATGATTCTCTCCTGATCTTCGCTGGAGAACATTTCCGACGATTCGATTTCCTCGTAGCTTTTGATGGCTCCCAAAAACCCATCCAAGGCTTTGGTGTCACACCTGAGCTTGTTCAACTTCAAAGCATTGCTGATACCAATTCGGATCAAGAGCTTCAAGTAGTGTGCACATCCAGTGATCACAGAAAGAAGCTCTGCTGAAAGACTTCCTGAACCAGAAATCTGGTTGGATTTCCGTAAAATCGCCAAGTAGCTCATGAGCTTTCCAGAGATGTTCCTAGGCTCTTTTCTCAACGTCTGAAACTTATCAAAAGCATCCACTGAGTAGACCTCCTCAATCAAGGCGATCTTGGAGTCGCTCAACGACGGCTTATCGGGCTTGAACTCAAGACACATGTTCATGACGTAATCCAAGCCTTTAAACAAAATCTCCAAAAAGAGAATCAATTTGGCCGTCACGTGTAGCCCCGACAGACGCTTTCCTGTACATGCTGAAAGAAGCATCTCGGAAATGCACGAAGCAGAGGTTTCCTCAAATCCAGAAAGCAGTATCCAGCATTTCAACACAATGGCCTCGATCTTCAGCTCCACTATTAAAAGATCCTTGGGTGCTATTTCTGACGTCATAGCTGCTACCGATAATGAGTCAGGTAAACCCACACAGTCCGGAGTTAGACTGACGTTCCAGAACTTGAACACCATGTAACATTCCGGATGCCATTGCTGGTTCTTTCCACTTTTGAAAAGCTCCACAAATTGCTTGATGATGGACGACTGACAGCCTTCACACTTGGTGGCGAAGAATTTAGAGTAGTGGAAATGGCAGTAAATGTTGTTCTCGTGCTCATAGTAACTTTCCTCCGACTCAAACACCTTTCCACATGCATAACACTTAAAGTGCTCCAAGTGGTACTTGTTTCCCAATGCGGTAATGTAGGGGCCTCGCAAGGCACTATCACAAGTAAAACAAATGAGGTCCAACTTCTTGAAGTAGTCGTACTCACAAAGGGGAACTTGCTGCACAGTACCGTCCTCAGTAGTGATGTCAAATGGGAAGAATTTGGACGAGCATTTGACTCCACATTCATGGCATTTGAAACAGTCAATATGGTATGCTCTGTTCAAAGCTCTGACAAACTGGCCATTGATAACTTCCTTGCATGCATGACAGTTCTTGCGTTTCTTGCTTCCCGATGGTACTTTCTGGAGATCTTTATTGGGCTGCCCAGATTGGTCCCTGGTAGCTTCTCGGCTTGGTCGACTGGACTGGTCTCTGATAGCTTCACGACTGGGCCGACTGGTCTGGTCCCTGGTAGCTTCTCGGCTTGGTCGACTGGACTGGCTGGCCCCTCTCAGACTGAGACCATTTTGACTTGGACCCAGTTTTTGGGGTGCATACTGTGAAGTGCTGGTGGTTTGGAGGGATGTTTGCAGAGAAGTCTGCGTCGGAATAGCTCTCTGCAGCAGCTCCTGATTTAGAGACGGTCTGGTGATGCTCTGTAGGTCAGCATGGGGCGTGGATATGTTTGGGGAGGAAAATTGAAACTCCAGTAATAGATTTTGGGAAGAGTTCTGGAACGGATTAGAGGATGTATGGAACGGATTCGAGGAGGACCGTGATTGCTCAGGGTAAGTGTGCAGCCTATGAGGCTCATCCATGATCGTTGGAGTATTTTTGGGGGCATTGGAGAAATTGCGATCGTTCGATGGGGATAACATATTGTCTTGGCGTTTAAGAATAAACGTGTCTTCATTGTAGGGATGGTCCGAAGGTTGTAACATGTCAGGAATGTGGAAATGAGCATTGGGCGACACTGCTATCGTATGACGGTTGGACGGAGGAGATTTGGACCGGTGCCTTTGCTCCTGCGGAAGCTTCAAATTGGAGCTAGAAGGACCATTAGGGACGGTAGCCTGAGTCGGAGTCGAAGGCAGGCTGGAGCCTGTGGAGCTGGGCAGCTGGCTCCCCAAGTTCTGGTGGGGAATCGGCGGAATCAACGACGTCCAGTTGGTGGACAGCGAGTTCTGGCGGCTGTGGTGCGGACTCTTGTAGTTGGGGTTGTAGTTGCGAGCCGTGAAGGTATTGTGGGAGTCGTGGCTATGGCTTCTGCTGTGGGTGAAAGAGGCCTTAGGAGAGGAGAGGGCCTGGGTCCGAGAATCAGGATCAACGGAGGAATGCATATCGGCCCTCGCCAGGTCCAGCGTAGCGGGGCGGCGGGCTGTGGATTGCCGGAAAGGGGACACATTCAAGGCACGGAAGAACTTCTTGGGGCTGCTAGCATGAAGAGGTTTCGGCGTGGAGTCCGACATGGTTTATGGGGGTTTGTTTGGTTGGATAATGATACACACGATTAGGGGATGCACGTGGATGAAATTTCAGCAACACGGTTTGGATGTGAATGTAGTGATTACACTGGAGGATTAGCGGGGGCCTGTAAATCCCTAGGAAAAAAGCCAGGGGGTTCGATAGCAAAGGCCGAGAGTCTCTTAAACAAATGGGGAAATAATGGGTGCACGTGACGTGTGTTCTTGATGAACAACCACGGGATATCAGTAGTTTTGGATTCGTGGATACGGCGGGCGGCCGGAAAAGGTTGGAGACGTTTTTGTTGGAGACTGGATCGGATTTTTGTCTGTTTACCTGTCGCGGCGGGAGGTACGGGTGCGCGCGCCAGAAGGTGAGCGTTCAAAAAAGATGGAATTTGCAGCACGCCCACGCCCAAAAAGGCTCCAAAAAGAATGCAAAAAAAACGGGGGAAACCGCTGAAAAAAGGATTGGTATTGCTTTTGCAGTTGAAGAAGCCGGTCCAGATTTTGCGTGGTGGAAAATCCGGCGGAATTTAGGCGCAAACTCAGCTCAAGGCAGAACAGAGAGCTCAGCAGACGACGCAGCAGGGTTTAACGAGAAAGACACCAACTGTCAAAAAAGGCCGCGAAACAAAAAAGAAAAAAGAGTGACTGGGGTAAGGTGTACGGGTTTCCGTGATAGGGTGTACGGGTTTCCGGGGAGAGTGTCCGTGGATGAAAAACCTGGGTAGCTATGGCCGAAGAAAAGTGGTGTGGAAAGGAATGTGGGAGTAAGCAGAGGTCTGGCCGCGCATTGACTTTTCGCCGTAAACAAAGAAGCGAGCGTGCTCTTTTTTTTTTTTTGGTTTTTAAAGTACGGTCGTGCGCGCACCAATTTAGGCCCCATTGTTAACTTTTTTTTGGTGGCACACATTGCATCCCCGGGCTTGGGGCTTAGCGCCAGGGCCACTGAGGGTTTTGCGGCAACAATGCAATTTAAAGGGTCTTTGAAAAAAGCGGACGGCTTTCCTGCATACCACCAGGCACTGCACCCATACCCCGGAACTGCACCCACCGTCTGGCCCTGGAATTCCCCGCCTAAACCTGCCACCAAAAACGGGGGATTGGGATACAGGACCAATTGAAAATAGCCGGAATTTGAAGAAACCGGTTTAGGCTTAAAAAATAGTTTTTTATTGGTCTCTGGACTTTGAAATTGGGTGTGGTTTAAAAAGGACCCCGGTGCTGGTGTACGGATCTGCGCAGCCCATTTCCGAGGGTCGTCCTTATACTATTTTACACCATGACCACCAAGGCGAAAAAAAAACTTGGGCGAAAATCAAGGCTTTCTTGCGTTTCGGGGTTTAAGGCTTTTCGGATTTGATCCAACTTTATTAAACTTTTGTATGAAACTCTCCGTTATATAGTCGGTACTGCAGATAACCACACACGAGTCGCCTTTGAGGTGTGCAACCTTACCATCCACTTTAGGATACGGTAATGCAATTTTGGCTAACCACGATTTTCATCTTGGCAAAATACCATCTTTGCTCTGGGCTGGTCAGTTTTCTAATGTAAACCCCGTTGAAAATATGTGTAAATATATGTTACCTGCATATACGCGTCGGTTGCCTGCACACAGACGCGTTAGATGCAGGCACATGTACCCTTTTTCTCAAGCAATTAAACTAGGCAAGTCTTCGCTTCGGCCTATATTCGGTGTTTTGAGGCCTATTGTGGGTTCGGTGATTGGTGGAACGTCATGCAGGACCTCCTCGGGACCTTAAACCCAAAGATCTAGACCTCGAAGGCATTAAGAGTCACTTGAGGTGTGTTTCAGGTTGGTTTCAGGTTGTTGCAAATTGTTTCAGACTTGTTTCAGGTTTGTTTCAGATTGTGCCAAAGTGTTTCAAATAAGTTTCAGGTTAGTTTCAGTCGCTCAAGCATTGGGTGTGGAAACATTTATGGCTGAAGGGTTGATATGGACGCAGTCCTGCATACAGCCACAGGAACCTGGTACAAGGGTTGAGTGACATTCAAAGCTTAATCCACTACATTCCCCTGCATATTCTATAACTACCATGTTGCATCACACATGCACGGTTTTCTATGAGATTAACTAACAAGATCCTTTGGATCCTGCACATAAGCACCAAACTGAAAAAAAAAAATGCATCTTTACTAAGCTATTAGGCGTTAACACGGTGATTAGAGCCTAGTCAATTAAACGTTGGCTCGGGATTCACCGAGTGATTATCACCATTTGCCGATTTTCTCGACCCTAAACCAAAAAGTCCCGTGATTTGGCAGTCATGTGATCTACTCAGTCACATGACAGTACACCTTAAGATCCCGCCCAACCGTATGACAGTGATCATGTGACACGGGCCAAAAACGCCAAAAACCCCAAAAACCCCAAAACTTCCAAAACTACCAAAACCCTTAAGTCCATTTGGAATTGCAAACATGGCCGTGGAGGTGTGGTAAGGAGATTAGCGATGACTTCAAAAAAAAAGCGGCACCTGCACATAGCGCGCTTGGAGTAACGCCGAAGAAGCAAAGCCCGAGCCAGCTTCAAACATCGGGACATGACGCCATCAAACAAATACCAGTTTCGGCCCAGCGTGCCACGTCAAAAAAAAAAGAAACGGGAAATTGTTGCCCAAAGGAGTGGTTGGAACCCGCGGGGCCTGCACACAGATGCGCCCGTGCAGTATGCTCTTAACCAACCCCCGGCAGCATTAGCCCGAAAAGTTCGAAGAGCCGGAAAAACCAGGCCTAGCAACAAGGCGCGCTTCAGTACGTGCATCGCTAGACGGCGGTGTATGCAGGCGGGCCTTCCCCCCATGCGCTCGTTCGTCGGACCTGGCAAGGTGCCTAGCCCCGGTTTTGGCCGCGGGTCTTCTCGCGGTTTTCTAAGCGAATACGCCAACTCTTAGGCCCGGCCAAAGTATAAAAGACCCAGGATCCCCCAAACATCCCAGTAAATATATCCACAAAAAAGCACCAATCACAAAGCACCAATCACAAAGAAGCCATTCAGATAGCAAAAAATTAGCAGCCAAAAAAACACCAAAAAAAAAATATTCAAGTGATCTCTTCACTTCTTCTTCAACTTCTTCTTCTCAATCCATCTCCCCATGAACCCACTTTTGCCCGTCAAGAACAGCATGACGCCCCAACATTACAAGATGGCACTTGGGCTCATATGCTATGCAGGAGCCACGTTGCTGGTGGCCTCGTGGGCCGAGAAGAGAAACTTCAAGCACATTTTCAAGCAGTTGGGCCAATAGGTATAGGGAAATAAACGGTTAGGAAACAAATTGTAGTCTCTCCTTGAGATCTAGACAAAAATCACCTATTTTAGTATTTAGACTCGTAGGCAAAAAATCACTCATTTCAGTGTTTCGACTTCTGTAGGCCCTTAGTCTTTGTAGATTCACCTCTCTAGACTCTGTCCATTCTGTCCAATCTGTCTAATCTGTCTAATCTGTCTAATCTGTCTAATCTGTCCTGTATCATGCTGTAGACTTGAAGACTTCTTTAAACCTGTATACTTCTTTGGTTCTCTAGACTTCTGTAGAGCTGTGAACTTCTGTGGATTCATAGACTTCTGTAGACTTGTAGACTTCCGTAAACTTGTATACTTCTGTAGACTTGTAGACTTGTGGACTTCTGTAGACTTCTTTGGTTCTCTAAACTCTTTGGTTCTCTTGACCTGTAGACTTTCGTAGACTTCTTTGGTTCTCTAGACACTTTAATCTCTAGACCTCTTTGGTTTGTAGACTTGTAGACTGGTTTGTAGACCTGTAGGTTTCTGTAGACCTCTTTGAACCTCTTTGAACTCTAGACTCTCTCGTTTCTAGACCTCTTCGGACTTTAAACCTGTAGACCTGTAAACCATCATGTCACCCAATGATAAAAAATTGAATGGTTTGGTTTAAAAATAGAACCGATGACTTGTTCTGAAAAGATTGATTCTCAATTTGCCCGACTTTTCCTGTGCAAGCCAATACATTCTAGACTTCTGGCCATGTCCCATCAACACGTATCTCCAGGTCATCTAGACTCTGTCATGTCTAATCATCATGAGTCTCCCTCTTAACTGGACTTCTCTGTAATCTCTGTAATCTCTATCTCCTCTGTATTCTCTGTATCTGTATTCTCTGTATCAGTATTCTTTCTGACCATCCTTCGGGATGGTATCTATTCTCTTCTATGAGTATCTCTTCAAACCTATCTCTTCATACCAATTCTAAAAAAGTGGATAATAAAGATGGATGAAGATGGCTAGTGAAGATGGTTGACTTCACGGAGGCCTTGGCCCGGCACGTGCCTGTAATGCCGTCTGGTGGTGCCATACAACATCTGTCTGCTGGCCTTCCAGGTCTGGAGCAAGATATCCTTTCGCGGTAGGTAGTTGGGAAAAATCACCTTGACGCCGTTGCCCTCTCCCCCCGAATTGTCCTTCTCCCGCATCAACACACACATGTAGTAGATGACCTCGAAGCCCAGGAAACCCTCGTGGATGACGATATCGATGATTTCCGAAATGGGAATGAACTTGCCGCGCTTTTGGCTCATAAACCATAATCGCAGCCGGCTGCCGATCTGCACCCCTGAATCCTCCATCACCATAAACGTATCTGCGGTTTGCTGGATGGACACGAGTAACACAACACCTGCCAAAACCAAGAGCACCAGACAAAAATGGACGCATTTCCCGATGCAATTAAGACTGGGGGTGGCAAAATCACACGTCATGGAAAAAATCTCTTTCGTTTCGTCCCAGAACCGCTGGCCATGGGGGAAAAGCCCGGCTAATAGTAGACACGCCAATGGCATGCGGAAGTAGCGAAGAAACACCGAGGGTTTGTTGCGCACCGTGAAGGAAACGGAATTCTGGCTGGAATTCGTGACAGTCTCAAAAAGATAGTCTTTGGACGAGGACATGGCGGAGCATGGGGAGTTCTGGCTTGTGGGGTTCTGTCTGACTCAATAGCCATGAATGGATGTGCAGGCGCGCTTGGTTATGCCACGTGATGTGCAACACAATCTCACGTGACCAACCCACCCACCATCCCACATTCCCCATTCGTAACAACCACCCAAGCCAAATCCACGTGTACTGAATAAACACGTGTAGAAATAAACACGTGTTGAAAATGAAACACGCGTCTCGTATCACGTAAATAAAAAACCAACACGTCTCTCGTCTTGTTCATCCTCTCTTGTATTTTTCGTCTCGTGCCAGCACGTGTATTCTCACGTGACTCGTCACCTTCTAGACCCTGCCTTCTAGACTCTGCCTTCTAGACTCTGCCCTCTAGACTCTGCCCTCTGCTTCACCTAGCTTGGATCATTCTCCATGCTTTCACGAGACCGCTTCACATCTTCAATAGTCCCCACCACCACTTCACCCTTACGGAGCTCTCTGATTCTGTCCTTCCGAGACCCAGGCTTGGTTCCTGCACGTAGCTCGATCTCTCTTTTCCGGTTGGTCTCCAAGTCCTCTTTGATGGCTCTCTCCCGCTCGTTGTTGATCTCCTCCAAGTGGGCCTCGTGGTTGCGTCTGATTTCCGCCATTTCCTTGTTGAAATCCTCCACGCTCTTGATCTCGTAGTTCTTGGACACTTTACCACAAAACGACTCGAAGTCGGCCGGAAGCTTTCTTCGGAGCGCCAACTCCACCAACTGTGGATTGTTCTTTTCCTCGAGAATGAACTTACTTTTGATCTGCCGGCGTGTCCTGTAGGGAAAGAGCTGTGCAATGAAGGTAAAGTCCGTGCCCCATCTGCTCAACGCGTTGTATAACCGGATCACGTCTTTTGTAGTCCACGAGTCTGTATGAGCCAGCTTCGTATATGTACGAGACGTGACGGGGTTTTCGAAAGGGTTTTCGATTTCAACCGTCCGGTTATCGGCTCCTAGCGTGTTTCCTCGCAGCACCACTTGAGAGTCTGTATCCACCGCAAGGGCACCATTCACAAGCTGTAATTGGACTCCACTGACTGCTGCTGAAGCTTGCATGTTCATGGCAGCATTCAGCAAATCGATGGCTCCTGCTCCAGGCCGAGGCTCCTGAGGTTCCGTTTCTCCCTTGGGATACTGTATGCTGGAGAGGGCCTTTTCGTACGAGATCCCCCGTTTCCGGGCCAATAAACGGGCCTGGCGTCTCTCGTCGCGTCTCTGTGCAATTTTGACCTTGGCATCCTCGGCCATCTGGAACTTTTCGCTAACTTCGCCGATCTTAAATGAAGGTTTGCACAAATCAGACATGCTAAATTGCTCGGCCTCCACCGAGATAGACGCATATAAATGTTCGTCCTCCTTTTTGATCAGTTTGGGAAGTTGCTTTACTGACGTTATAGTGGTCACAAGATTGGAGGGGGCAATGGGAAGATCGTCATGTCCCACCACTGACTCCGACAGACGGAACTTGCGCATCTTGTTGGTTACCGGATCCAAGCCCACCACGATTCCCGATTCAGAACCATCGGGATTTATAATCGGCGCGTGTTTTGCGGTCACTGCCGCCACAGGCTCCTCTTGTTCCTCCCGTAGGGTGCCACTGGCCTGGGGAATGCTTATAATGGAGCTGCGGCCCAGTTTTCTCCGCAACGACATCGACGCTTTCCGCTTACGGGTAGGTTTGGTCACAGGGATGCCGATAGTCACGGGACCTTGAGAAGCGGAGTCGTCGTTTTGGTCCGGGGGAGTAGAAAACGAACTGGGCCGTCTGAACGCCGAAATCCCCGATAAACGGCGGAGATTGGCCACGGACGAGCGGCGCCGAGTGTCGGAGGCAATGAGGTGTTTGAAAATATCATTGTCACCGTATTCGTTATCCACCTCGTCGTCGTTTGCAACATCTTCGTCGTCACTGACCACTGCACTATTGGGCACCTTCAGCATGGGGTCGAACAGCGCCTCCACTGCGGCTTTCGGTAGCACATTTGCAATGGAGTATTCGTGAAGGGATAAATTTGTTTTTTTCAGGTCAAAATTAGCGTTCTTTTCGGCACTTTCAGGGGATTTCAGGGTTGTTTCTGCGGCAGGTGCAGGATGTTCCACGAGAGTTTCCGGGCCCGTTTCAGACGTGTTTTCAACAGGTTTCTGGGATGGTTCAGGGGTAGTAGTAGCAACCGCACCAGCGGCTAAACCCTTAGCGTCATTTCCAACCCCCAGCAAAGCGTCTTTGGGGTCAGCGGTCTGTGTAGATGGAGGAGTAAGCACCAGAAGCGGAGAATCAGCCCCAGATAACACCGGGGCGTCCTGTGTAGAAGCAGGGGTGTCCGCCGGTTTCCTAAGGCCCCTCTTGGCTGCTTTCGGCATAAACGCCGACTTTTTCTTGATCACACTACTCATGGTCGGTAAAAGCGTGTAAAAGAACCGTGTGTTGTGGTCAGCTGAAGGTGTGTATGCAAGTGTAAAGAGTGCGCACCATATCTATCCATCTTGACTTCGCACTCCATCCACTCCTCCATCTTCACTTTCCCGCACTCCTCCATCACTCCTCCATCAATAAACGCTTTGGGCCAACCACACGCCAAATTCACGCCCGACTTCAATTGAACGGTTGATTTCCCGATCTGGACAAAAACTGTTGATTTCCTGTTTAACAGTAACTGTTGATTCCCTTTTTGAACAGTAATTGTTGGTTTCCCAAACTGCAACCATCAATTCATATTACAACTAATTAAATTGGCTGCCTTTTCTTCCACTATTATTTAGCGCTTAATCAGTTTTTTTTAATTTAGTCAGTTTTTTTGCTTTAGTTCATCTTTTGCTTTAGTCCATTTTTTTGCCCCTTTTTTTGTCATTATGGACGTGTTTTCGTGGGAACTGCCGGGGGATTGGCACCTCAATCTCCAACGCGTACAGCAAGGGTTTGTCTCAGGAACCAGTTCGGGCAAAATCAGTGCGTACTCGCTCGAAAAATATAATCGCATGCCCATAGTGGCGAATATGCAAGCGCACGAAGGAGCAGTGCACCAAATGGCCCTGCTCTCGGCCCACGTGATCGGCTCGGTGTCTAGTGATGGGCTCAAGGTGTGGGATTTGCGGATGGGGCTTGCCAAGAGCCAAATGCATGTTCAGAATGGCAACAAGTCCAAGTTCCTCTCGGTGGCGTGTGGGCCGGGAGGAGATGTGGTGGCTGGGGGAACGGAGTTGGTGGGTGTGGATGCGGAGGTGCACATCTGGGACCTTAAGAAGGCCCTGCAACCCGTTCGATCGTTTGTGGATTCCCACCATGATGATGTCACGGACCTTGAGTTTCATGGCGCTACAAACTACTTGATGTCGGGGTCCACCGATGGCTATGTCAATGTGTATAACCTCGACGAGCCGGATGAGGACGAGGCGTTGCACCAGGTGATCAACTTTGCTTCCGTGCACCAGTGTACGTTTTTGCAGCCCCACCGGATCGGCGTGCTTTCACACATGGAGACGTTTGGCGTGTTTGAGCTCAACAACACCGACTACGAGCATGTGAATGAGCCAGAACCCCATGTGTTTGGAGATGTGCGCAGCTTGTGGCCCAAGTGTGAGTACGTGATTGGCATGAGTGGAAAGAGAGGAGTGTCTGACGGTGTTTCTGGGAATGGCGGATACGTGGCGTACGGCGCCAACCTGGGCTCCAGCCTAACGGTGGTTCCATTTGACGTTCGAAACGAGTGTCTTTTGATGGACCACGCCGTGGACTTGCCGGGGGCCCATGGCGACGAGGTGGTGCGTGACGTGATGGTGCTTCCAAACCGGATCTTGAGTTGCGGAGAGGACGGCTTGATCAAGGCCTGGGAAGCTAGTTTGCACGTTACCGATGGGGAGGAGGAAAAGAAGGAGAAGAAGGAAAAGAAGGAGAAGAAGGAAAAGAAGGAAAAGAAGGAAAAGAAAGAGAAGAAGGAGAAGAAGGAAAAGAAGGATAAAAAGGAACGTCGCAAGGACAGAAAGGAAAAGAAGGACAAGAATAGGTTCAAGCCTTACTGATTGCTGATGAAAGGGGAACTCCATTCGGAGACAAGACCAACAAGAGTTGATTCAGTCAATGTCACTCCTGGACACTACACAGGACTTCACGACACAGGTCAGTCATTCTATTTCTTGTATCATGACTACGGAGTCACTGGACCGTCCGGTACTATAGAGGATTATGTTCTCTGGACATAAATGGTCGATTTGCACCAACAAAAACAGGGACATTCCGTCAACGCGACACGTGGTTCTGCAAGATTGGAGAACATAGATGGAGACATTGCAGCATCGCTGGTGACAAGTCTCCCAATGATGTTCTAATGCATCACAATTGGGAGAAGTCTAAAAAATCTGAGTTCATTGGACTATACAGAAGAGTAATGGTGAAAAGTCTCATAGACTAGAGACAATGTGGGAAAAAAGAGGGGATTCTAGGTCCTGATGATGGATGAGTCTGTCTATTTAATACTTCTATTGGCTCAATCCAAACATGAACGATTTATCTGGAGATATTCAGGATATAGACATTTTAAAGATGGAGAGAGATAGACAGATATATGAAAAACGGAGAGGTCATGAGGGTCCCACACCTCAACCAAATACGTATTCATACTTATAGAGTTTGAAAATAGCTACAAATTAATTCCCAACGTCAAATTGCCTTGCTGCTTAAGTCTTGAATAGTACATTTATTTTTGGGTCGTGCGTAGCCCATAAAATACCTAACTAAAAGTATCGGTTTACTAAAGGATAATCGGGGGTAAATAGAGTTGGATTTTTCGGAAAGAAGATTTTTCTATTGTATAGTCTATTCCGGTATATAACCACGCCGAACCGTACCCTACTAGACTTACGTGCCGGACCTTTGGATCACCAGCGAGGTTGTAGTAACTCACCAGGTGTCAATATAACCGGGTGGTGTACTGGCGTGTGTACTGGCGTGTGTTCTGGCGTGTGTACTGGTTTACTGCATTAATGTACTGGTGTACTGATTTACTGCAATGATGTACTGGTGTACTTGTTTACTGCATATTGAGTTGCTTGGTGTACTGGCTCAACCCAACTGTCTTTCGTGAACTGTTTTGGTACATTGTTTTTTTGGCAGTCAGCTGTGTGATTGTGGATAGGTGTGGGGGTGTGGGGGTGGAGAGGAGGGTGCGCGCGAGGGTCTCTTGGTGGGTGGTGCAGGCGGGGGGAATGTACTGGTGTGCTTGTGTGCAGGCTTAACTGTTTACCGCTGGGGCGCCTGCATTTAAACCACGCGATATCTCGACTACTGCTCACTATTTCTCAAGCTATTGCAACTTTCTACTTCTCATCTCCACCTGCACGCCAGGCTTACTATCCACTGTACCAACGTGGGCAAACCTCCCTACACCATCCTTTTTTTTTTGCTTAGAAAAAGCCCTCGTTGTGAACCCGTGCCACCATGGACTCCCCCGCCGCATCGCTCTCGTCCAAGGAGCAACCGTTACTGGAAAACCCAGAATCGCAACTTCCAATCAATGGCGCGGCCAAGGGGCTGAATGAACCCCTGAATTTGCCACAAGCCCGTTCCACGAGCCCTGGGCCTGTTTCTGAGTCTGTTTCCGAAAAAAATCCCGAAACAGTTCCCGGGACCGGTGTTATCCTGCAGAAAGACCCTGTCACCACCAACCCGTCTCTAATTTCCAACTCGGGAAGTGGGACGCTGGGACAGGCCCAGGTGGTTGATTTCAACGCTTATCGACCGGTTGCCGATGACTCTGTGCATGCAGGTATCCTGGAGGACAGAAATAGTGGTCCTAGTCTAGTTGGGATGGACGGAGCCACCGAGCAAAATCAAGATATGGAAATAGACGCCGAGGGAGCTATGCGAGTCAAAACAGAGCCGAATGGAGAAACTGGCGAAAACGGCAACAATCTCTTGGACGGGTCGGTCAAAACAGAGGTGGTCACGCCGCTTTTAGGCTCCCACCCGGACCCTTTCGAGCCCACTCTCAAGCATCAGCGGTCGGAAAGCCCCAGTGCCAAGCAATCTGGTACCGAAAGCCCCGTGACCAAGAAATCCCGGGCTGAAATGGTAGTGGTGCCCCACAAAAAACCGGATCTTATGTATAGTCCTCTCAAAACAGGGCTTGTTTACGATGTGCGCATGCGGTACCACGCCAAGATCTTCACGCTGTACTTCGAGTACATCGACCCCCATCCTGAAGACCCCAGGCGGATCTACCGGATCTATAAGATCTTGGCGGAGGCCGGCCTTATTCAGGACCCGGCTCTTTCCGGACTGGACAACATTGGCCCATTGATGGTCAAGATCCCCGTGAGAGAAGCCACGGCCGCAGAGATTTTGCAGGTCCATACCAAGGAACACTTGCAGTTCATTTCTCTGACGGAGAAGATGACGCGTGACCAGCTTTTGGAGGAGACTGAGCGGGGAGACTCAATCTACGTCAACAACGACTCTTTTCTCCTGGCCAAGCTTCTGTGTGGAGGGAGCATTGAGGCGTGCCGGGCTGTGGTGGAGGGAAAAGTCAAGAACTCCATGGCTATAGTGCGTCCCCCAGGCCACCATGCCGAGCCTAATGCCCCCGGAGGGTTTTGTCTCTTCAGTAATGTGGCGGTGGCAGCGAAGAACGTGTTGAGGGCGTACCCCGAGTCCGTGCGGCGAATAGTCATTTTGGACTGGGACATTCACCATGGAAATGGTACGCAGAGGGCATTCTACGATGATCCCAGAGTGCTCTACATCTCCATTCACCGGTTTGAAAACGGCAAGTTTTACCCCGGCACCAAATACGGAGGGGCAGATAAAGTGGGTGAAGGTAAAGGCGAGGGCTTCTCCGTCAACATCCCATGGCTGGAGGCAGGTGTGGGCGATGCAGACTACATGTATGCGTTCCACAAGGTGGTGATCCCGATCATGAGCGAGTTCGACCCCGACTTGGTGATCGTCAGTGCTGGGTTCGATGCTGCCGATGGAGATATCATTGGGCAGTGTCACGTGACACCTGCCGGCTATGGCCAGCTTACCCATATGCTCAAAGCCATAGCCCGTGGCAAGCTCACGGTGATTCTCGAGGGTGGCTACAACTTGGTTTCCATCAGTGAGAGTGCCTTGGGAGTGGCCAAGGTGTTGGTTGGCGAGCCTCCCGAGGCCACCATCTCAACGCAGCCTCGGCTCGATACGTTGGAGACCATCAGCGAGGTGATGAGGATCCAGTCCAAGTACTGGAAGTCCATGCAGCCTGGGATCTCGTCACATGTGTTTGAGGATAGTTACGAGCTCAAAGGAAGCGGGCTCACCAACTTTGCCGAGCCCATTCGGGCATACCAGGCACAGGAGCTCTTTTCCAAGTACAAGTTCGTCAACTTGCCGGTGCTTGATGAAAAATCCGACAAGCTGCAGGCGTACTTTACCACGGATCTTCCCGCACACTTGGAGGATTTGGTGTTGGCTAGCGACAATATTGACGAATGTGGAACGGTGATTATCAGTGTGCACGATGCGCCCGAGGTGTGGGCCTACATCAACCCTATAAACGGAAGCATCGAGTGCAGCTCGCTGGTGGTGTTGGAGCACCCATTGACGCGATTCATCGAGAAGATCAAGACCGAGTTGAAGGCGGAAAACATCCCCGATACCGTGGGCTACATTGACGTGAACATCCCATCGTCCAATATTGACCAGGGCAGCTCCAAGAATAGCTATAATGCCACGATTTTTGCGCAGGAGCTCTTGCTTTGGATCTGGGACAACTACTTGAACTACTTCCAGGCTTTGAAGAAGGTGGTGTTCATTGGCTATGGAGATGCGTACCAGTCCATCGTTCACCTCTACGCCAAGAGACCTTCGCAGGAGGTCAAGGAGTTGGTGCGGGGCACAGTGGTGTTTGCGAGCCGGTCCAACCTTAAGCCCATTGTGCCGGTGATGGACGAGTCCATGGTGGACTGGTATTACCAGAATTCGGTAATCTTTGCCAGCTACATGAACGCGTGCTGGGTAGGGTCCAATGGCAAGTGCGATGGAGACGACAATGGCAAGAGGCCAAGGAGGAAGTTTGGCCGCGTGTTGAAGGCTTCGGTGGACAGTGCATGGGACATAACGAACGAGAAGTTCGACGAGGGCATTGATTTCATTGTGGACTCCATTGCTGACTATTCAGACTAAACGCAACTCAATAATGACAATCCGGTCGGAAATGCCGAACACTCAGTCAGAGACCCATATATAATCCACCCTCTGCTTGGTTTATAGTCTATCTATGCCTGACCTCGTCCATTAGTCTATACTTTATATATTGTTAGACTATAGTGTTAGATCTATTGTTCCTTAAATTCCTTGCTGTACCTTCTTGGTTATGAAGTAATGCTACTCCTGAAAGTTTAGCCATTTACCTTTCTTCCTTTCCCTTCCCTTCTCTTCTCTTCTTACCTATATGCAGGACATCTAATCATTACTAATTAGTCCACCCCAGAAAAAAAATCCCAATGAACATGGAAAAATAGGGACTGGAAAGAGGGACTAGATGAAAAGTAAAAAAAAAAAGGATACTCCTGGGGTGGGGGGTGCGCCTTATATATACACGATATCGCCATTCTCACCCCCGCCCTGTTTATTTGCAGCCTCCAACCATGCAGGCGCGGCATGCAGCGAAATATATAAAGCAGCCCATTCCCCCTTCTTCGCAATTATTCCCAACCATAATTTTAAGGAGGTTCATGCGATTATAGCTTTTCACGGCTTGTTCCAAGAAATACACAGCCGATGGAAAGACGATGGAAGGACGATGGAAAGTACTCGCAAAAGCAACAGCTCAGGTTGGAGGAGAACCTCTTTTGGAGTTGACCAAATCTTCCTCAGTTTTGGAGATAGAGATGAGCTTCAACAGAGAAACGACCGGAAAGATTACTTGGAACAATCGAATACCAAAAGCATCGACTTTTTTTTCGCCAGTTTACGGGTCGGTGGAAAGGAGCCCAAAACATCTGCCTAATGGGGCCACACGTGCCTGTGGATCATTCTCGACTTCCCGATGTGGACTACACCATCTCAGGGTATCATAAGCACAGCATGGAGTATTGTCTACGAGAAGCTTCTGATTTCTAGGGGAATGAATTGCTTATACCTACAAACATTTTAATGGTGGGTGACTTGAACTGGTGGCTATTCCTCTTCAACTTGGTTTTTGAATTCTTCAATTTGATGGCTACTGAAATGTCTTTGCCATAGAATGTTCTTCTATACAATGGCCTTGAAGAAACGACAAAGGCCATGCTGGAATTAAGAGGACATTTTTCCTCTAGTATCACCATGCACTACTAATTGCCAGTGCTTGACCAATCGCAAAGTCAGGGCTCAAAACCAGGCTTTCATCAAACTACCATTCCATGCTACTATACACAAGCAGATTCGGGATTGGGAGCTACATTCATCTATACCAATGTATAGTGATGTCCACTCTTTGGACTCGTCTGTTGTCTAGTCCCACGTTCGGTATACTATGCTCCCATTGTTCATATACTCTACTGTATATGCTATAGTGGGTGATGGTATAGGAAATATGCTGATATGGTATATAAGTACCCATTGGCTTTGATACGACCAGGTCTTAGACAAGATCAATAACAGGGAGATCAACAATGGAGTTTAAAGTGATTTGGTTGAGCAAGCATTGATGATGGTGTGAGTCGATTCTCAATAGAATCAATCCACTAAATATGACTCGGACTCAAGATCCCCATGAGCCCGTTATGCTGAACAGACACTCCCGAATGACTCATTAACGGAAGTCCAATGACAATGCTGAACTCATAATGGCATTTTCATTGGCTCATTGACTTATCGAAACCATTCAGCTGCATGACGGTGTCTCCAGCACTGTTTCAGGACTTGTCCATAATTGTCCAAGAAATCGTCAGAAGCTCTGAGCCTCACACGTAACTTGGAAACCGTCTTGAAAATTGTTGCTCGAGGTCGTCGACGTCGGGAAAAGAGATTTCGCTCGAATTGCTGAGTCTTCTCTCGCTTGAATTTATCCCTGGATGCTTCAAGGGACTTTTCAAGTGGCTTGGTTTGGATGGTTTGGGCGGGGCCTTCTTCTTCTCGGCCTCCTTCCTCTCCCCAGTCTCCACCTTCTTTTTTCCGTCTTTCTTCTCCCGACCCTCCCTGTTCTCCTTTCTCCCCAAGCTTGGGGGACACGGAGGTGGAGCAGCATATGTGTTCAGCGAACGCACTCTTGGGAGAGCCGTCAGTCCAGTTTCCGGCTGAGTGGATGCTCGGATGGGCTCCTTGGGCTTGTCAAAATTGTATCTTTCCGTGGGAACCGTCACGTTTAACGACTCCAGACTGGCGTTGGCCGAGCTATTCTTATAGTTGATGGCCCGAATATCCTCCTGGTCGGTGTACCGGCCATAACCCGAGGCTGATCGGGATGCCTTTCTATCTTTGTTGTTGAGGAGCTGCTGCACTCTTCTTTGGATGGAGGAGCGACGTTTGGGTTCCTCCGATGCCTTGGTTCTCGTCTCTTCGTCGTTCTCCGAACTGCTCGAAGAGCCTCTTCCCTTGCTGGCGGACCTGGCCACTGGAGCCGGCCCACTGTTCTGCGCCTTGATGGAGCCTCCGGTGCTGATGCGCCGTAAACTCTTGACAATGGAGCTTTTGATGGATCCCCCGGTGTTTTGCCGAGAAGCTCCAGTTTGTTTGGACCGCAAAAACTCCAACGTGCCTCTATCGGACTCCTCGGACTTGCGGATCTGCGTCACATCCGATGTCGACTCGCTGAGTTGCGAGTATACGAGATCCTGGATATTCTCTGGTTTCTTCCCACCATTTGCTCCCATACTAGAACCCGCATTCTTATGGTTGGACCCGACATTGGTGGGGGCCGAGGTGGAGCTGTGGTGGAGGAAGATCTCCGACTTGGGCCGCGGTTTCATGTTCAATACCTTGGACTTGTCTAATTTCGAAAACACGTCGGTCTTTTGTTCGGACTTGTCTCCCTTCATCTCATTTCGGTTCACCGCACGTCCTGTTGGAGAGGGCAACTTCTGGTGTCTGACCGAGTAAGGAATCACCTGAGGAATCTGGGAAATGCCCTGGATCAGCGATAACTCCTGTAGCAACTGCAAGGAGTTGGGCCTTCGCCTAGGATCTCCCCGCAAACAACAGCTAATGATATTCTTCAACCGGGTGGAGAAATGAGGCGAGTCGGGGAACCTCAACGTAGCCAGGCTATTCAAAATAGCGTGCTCCAAGTCCTGGAGACACTTCTGCGTGTGCAGCTCAAAAGGAGTGGTGTAGTAACACATCTTGTATAGAAGCACTCCAAGGGCCCATATATCCAGCTTGTCATCGATAGGAAAGCCATGGGACAAGTCGATCATTTCCGGGGCTCTATACTGCGGAGTGGTATTCTGCAACACATCATTGCGTATTCTTTGCACCTCCTGAGGATCTTTTCCTGGAGACACATACCCCACGGCTGAGCCAAAATCACATAGTTTAAAAGCCCCTGTTCCATCTATCAACACATTCTCGATCTTGATGTCCCGATGGATAAGCGGGGGCTTTAAATGGTGGCACATGGCCACGGCCGTGGTGACCTGAGACATGATGGAAAGAATCTCGGGCTCCGTGAGCCGATGTGTAAGTCTCTGGTTCATGAAATCAATGAGTCCCTTTCCCGAGCAATATTCCATGAGCAAAAGAACCTCGTATTGGGGCTCGCCGTCATTATTGGCTGAAGGCAACCTCAGAGCATGCAGATCAATGTAAGACACAATATGGGGGTTTCCCCGGAGCCGTTTCATGGCATCCACCTCCTGCCGGAGAAGAGTGAGTTGCCATTTGTTGGGCACAACGACCCTTTTCAAGCACGCTGTGGGGTTATTGTTGTGGGGAGGATCCACTGTGCACAAATAGACGTATGCAAAGCCACCCTGGGAAACGTATTTCGATATCAGGATCTTGTGAGAGCCCACGGTGAGCTCCGTTCCGGGGGGGAACGCATCCAGCGGCGTTTGCATGATTGTGGGTGGAGTGTTGACGAGCGGAGATCGTGAATGTGTTGTGCGCCACGTGATTGGCAGTCACGTGGCGTGCGCTTCGAGCCTGTCACGTGAGACACTCCATCGAGCTCATCGGCCAACCAACCACCAAACCACTGAACTCAAGTCTGAATTGAATCTCCATTTCAAATTCTTAATTCTTCCGTCCCACAAAACTGCTGAATATCTTTGCGCCAAATGAAATTGTATTTCGAGGCGGAGAAGTTCTTGAAGGAGGGAGAAACCGGGTTGAAAACCCGCATCTTCAATGCCAAGACGGAAAACTCCCCCAAACACATCTATGCCCTTGTCATTTCAGCACTCAAGTTCAAAAAGTATATCCAGCACATCATCAAAAAAGCCAAGCTTTCCAGCAGTGCCGACCTCAAACGACTCAAGGTGTCGCCTCATCTCTTGACGTTGCTCGTGTATGACTATGTGTTCAGTGCCAAGGGCCGGATCCAGCTGGGGAAACACCCTGTCAAGGATGCATTTTTGAGCCATAAAACACGGATTTCCGCCGAGTTCACCAAGTTGAAAATGGCCCATAAGGTGAAAAGTGCCAGCGAGTTGCCCTTGGATGAGAGCATTGGGGCAGACGAAACCCCGGTTCGCTGGCTCCGGGTCAATGTGATCAAAATCCTGGAGGACAAGTTCTTTGAAAAACACCCACATTTCGCCCGATTGAAGCCCGTGGCCGACTTCCATGACTTATTGCTGACTGGCCTCATCTTCAAGGACAAGTATATCCAGAACTTGTATGGAGTGCATCCAAGGGAGAAGGTCACCGGGCATGCAGCATACTTGAATGGAGAATTGATCATCCAGGACAGAGCCTCTTGTTTTCCTGCAGAGATTCTTTTCAACGATCCATCCGATGTGCATACACACGTCATCGATGCCACTGCTGCCCCAGGAAACAAGACCACGCATGTTGCCTCTTTCCTCAAGACGAATTCCACCAATTCATCCACAGATTCCGACTCCAATTCCACTAATGAAAACCCCGTGGTTTATGCCTTTGAGAGGGATGCAAAACGGGTCCAGGTTCTCCGGATGATGTGTGAGAAAGCCACCGGACCCAGTGCCAAGGCATTGATCCACCCCACACACGCCGATTTCACTTCCATCTCCCCCAAGGACTTTGCCTCTGTTTCGGGCCTTATAGTTGACCCCTCCTGTAGCGGATCGGGGATTTTTGGCCGGGCTGTGGAGGATGCCAGTTCCGAGGAACAAGCCCGAGAGGAAATCGACACCCAACGACTCCAGAAACTTGCGGCTTTCCAGTTCTCAATAGTCAAGCATGCCCTTCTGTTTCCCAATGCTCGCAAGGTGGTGTACTCCACATGCCTGATTCACCCCCACGAAAACGAGCGAGTGGTGGTGGATCTTCTTCGAGATGAAACCATTCAGACGCAGGGCTGGAGATTGGCTCCTCGAGAAGTGGTGATTCCCGAATGGCCGCGCCGGGGCTGGGAACTGGAGTTCACTTCTGTGGGCACCAGTGACGAGCAGTGTACACAATTGGCTGGAGGCTGTGTGCGGTCTGTTCCCAAGGAAGACGGCGGCATTGGGTTTTTCGCCGCATGTTTTGTGAGAGATCAGGAACACACTGAATGATGGAATTCGAATTTCAAATAGGATAAGATTGAATTAGGATTTGAAATAGACAAATTAAATTCTCAGACATTGAGAACTATAGCAAGTTGGACCAAAGTCTAGGAACACAGAGACTTCAAACTCCTTTAATGGTAGTATTAGAGTGATTATACTCCATATAATGAACTAGGCATCTGGAATTTGGCAAACTGGATAAGAGAAGAGCCTGGACCTTTCAAGTAATTGGAGTGGAGCCATGGGCTTTCGGGAGCCTGGATTTGGGAATTCGTACAGAAAGTCTGAAGCTTTGACTTCTGGTAATCATGCCAATTCTGGGAAGTTGAACAGCTCCATGTAAGCATAAGTTCTGGAGCCACTAAAATAATTAACCATACAAGCGAACCAAGACCACAAGCATTCTTTTTCCAGTTCCAGACTAGGTCATATATTGCTTTAGGAAACTCATAGGTCTTTGAACTAGACGGCCTTCCAGGCACATCTCAGTATGAAGTTTTCTGCAACTGATCTGTAACCAATCAAACTGACTGAACTGACTGAGGAGATTGAACTGACTGAGGAGATTGAACTGACTGAGGAGATTGAACTGACTGGGAAGATTGAAACTGTCATGGTGTCGGAGTTCCCTTCTGAACCATCATTAATTAAAACAAGCCCAGTATGTCATGGTGTGGTTCCAGAATATTAGTAGCGCAGCAATTCGTCATGAAATTCACCTTGCATCTGTCTTGGCCAAAATTTCTCATGATCCTTTTTTTTGGGGGGGGAGAGCAGGTATTTATATACTGCGGTGGTGGCTGCAAAAAAAGCCCGCGCATACATATATAAGGGTATCCCCCTCACCGCGTTTCTACCCATTTTTTATACTTACAACAAGTGCTCCAGCCGCCAAACCCATGCTACTAGTCAAACAATAATTTGGGTTACTTCTTATCATCTAATATAGCCATGTGACGTTTTTATTTAATTCTATTGACCCTGGTCAACGTTTCTGGAGTATCAGAATCTTCTGATGATGTCCTCAATCACCTCGTTGGTAGTGGAGGTACCGCCCAAGTCGGGGGTCTTGATCTTGTCTTCAGACAAGTTGGCGTCCACGGCCTCGTAAATCTTGGCAGCGGCGTCTTGGTGGCCCATGAACTCCAACATCAAAGCAGTGGATCTGATGGTGGCAATTGGGTTGGAGATCCCCTTACCCTCGATGTCGGGGGCAGAACCGTGGCATGGCTCTCCGATGGCAAAGTCGGCTCCAACGTTGGCGGAGGGCACAACTCCCAAGGATCCCACAAGGGCGGCGGCTCCATCACTCAAGATGTCTCCGTACAAGTTTGGAGCCACCACCACGTCGAAAATCTCGGGCTCTCTGAACATACGGTACACCATGGAGTCGACGATCTGCTCCTTGTATGCGACAGCAGCAAAGTCACCACTTTCGTGGACCTTCTTGCAGGTTTCCCGGAAAAGCCCGTCGGAAACAGACAACACGTTGGATTTGTGCGTGACGGTGACGGAGGGTGAAGAGTGGATGCCCTTGACGGAGCTGGCCTCACGGATCTTTTGTCTCAGCAAGGCGATTTCGTATGCCATCTTGGCGATGTTGGACGTGGCGGTCTCGGTGATCCGCTTGATGGCCTCGGCTACCTTGGTGCCGTCTTCCTTGGTGTACAGTCTCTCCTCCTTGATGTACAAGTCCTCGGTGTTCTCACGAACAATCACCATATCCACAGGTCTACCAATACCCTTGACGGATTTGACGGGACGCACATTGGCGTACAAGCCCATCTTCTTTCTCAAGGCCACAATGGGCGAGGAGTAGCCAGCTACTTTGACACTGGGCGAGGAAACCGCTCCGAACAATGCACCATCACACTCATTCTTCAACACAGTGACAGTTTCATCCGGCAATGCAGTACCGGTCTTTTGGAACAATTCGAAACCAGCTTCCAAGTTGACAAATTCAAATTGCAAATCGTACTTGGATGGGAGGTTTTCCAAGACGGCCTTACCGGCAGGAATGACTTCCTTACCGATTCCGTCACCTGGAATCAAACCAATCTTCAATTTTTTTAAAGATGCTGCAGTCGAAGAGAAATGACGCATGGACTTCATGGATTTGGAAAACATTGAGGGTTGGAAGGTGGAAAGAAGTGGTGTGGATATCTTGGAAAAAATAGGCCAAGGGTCACGTGCTCACCGGACAACAGGCGGGCCGTTTCTGGGGAAGCATGAGTCACCGGGGCGATAATGAGGTGTACTGCACACAGCCTAGTTGCAGCCAAAGATAAGGCGGAATTGGAATGTGGTCCAAAAATGCCATCTGGAACATGATTTGAAGCATCAAAGCAAATGGTGTATAAGGTAATTAATGAGGACTAAAGGTCTTGAATTAATTATCAGTTGGTGGGTCTTGGAATTCCCGGTCTACAGGTGTTCATAAAACATCATCTATCATACTACTCAAACTTTCTTGGAGTACCCGCTGGAGCTGGACACTGGGGCCTCAAATCCCTCGTGCACATCAAAACCCTTCAATTCCTGTTCGAAGTCCTCGACGTCCTGGTTCTCCTCGAGCCAGGCCTTCTCAAATGGCTTGACTTGGGCTGCGCCTGCCACAGGGCTAACATAGCAGAGGATGGCATACACTATACCAGAACTGAAGAAGCCCATGAAGAAGTTTAACCGGTAAACTTCTGTGGCACCAATGGGCACCCTGTCTTCGCCAGTGGTTGCACCCACGAAGCCCACGATATTTGGCAAAATCCCGCACAAATATGCCACAAGGGCTCTCCAATTGGAGCCGAATTTGTTGTACATATATATCGACATCTCGGACCGGTTTTCGGGGGCGTGGGAGGAGTAAAGGTGAGTCAATTTCAAGTGGCCTCTTCTGACATAATAATAGTCGGAGCAGATCACACCCACGATGGAAGAAAGGAACACCGAATATGCGGAAAGGTATGTGGTGAACTTTGACAGCGATGACAAGAGGTTCCATGGCTGAACCACCAACGCAAGACATGCACAGAGGTACAGGCCTCTTCTAATGTTCATAAACTGGGGAAGCAAAGCCGTGACATCCGTGCCGAAGGAAAGGGAATTGGCACTGATGTTAGTTCCCAATTGGGCAATGGTAAAGGCCAAACTGATGAAAAAGACTCCAGCACGGTTTCCCAGGGTGTAGTTGTCCAAGAAGCGGCCCAACACATCCAAAGGAGACCAATAGGTTTCGCCATACAATTGGGTGGAGGCGGAACTGACCAAAATACCAATGAGCGACGTGATGGAGAAACAAAGTGGGATCGAAACTGTTTGCACCACATATATGATGCTAAACGAAGGTTTGTCGGCAAAACGGGAGAAATCCGTTGAGTTGGTGATCAACGTGGCGAAGTTGGCCAAGGAGTTCATGGTGGACTCCACAAAAGTCCAAGCCAAGACGGACCCATGGAGCTTTGAAGACTCATGCATCACCGGTCCTGCACCCTTTGCCTTGACCAAAGTCCAGATCAAAAAGCCAAAGCCGGCAATTGGCGAGACGTATGCCTTGAACGTGAACAAGTGTCTGATTTTGTGGGGTGGAAGCCATAGGAAAGGCAAGGAAACCAACCAGAAAAGAAAGAAGCTCAAGAACTGGAAGGTGGTGAGGTTAGGGTTGGAGATGCCATTGTGCATTGTCTTGTCCAAGTTCTGGCCGAAAATCGACCGCAACATGAGCCCAACACATGGGCCTGCCACCATCGCCTGCACCGAGTACCACACACACGACATGACGACTCTATTGAAAACAGGCCAGATGCCAAAGAAAATTCCAAATGATGAACGCACAGCGATGGGGAACGAAATATGGTTGGTGACTCCGATCCGGGCTGATATCGATACAAACACTCCACTGAGGAAGTATCCCAACCACACGGATATCCACGTCTGCCACCACGTCATTCCGTTCTGCACACCGGTGGCAGCAATCATCCACGTGTTGATGTTAAACGAGTCGGCGATCCAAAAGAACACATAGTTGTACCATGACCACTGTCTTCTGGCGGCTTCAACCGGACGCAAGTCGGAGTTATAAAGGTACCTCTGGGCCAAGGTGAGGTTATCGTTTTTCTCCACTTCCAAGAAGTCCACGATCTTCTGCCATGTGGATTTCTTCTGTGACTCCACAGAAACCTCTTCGAGGACAACGGGGCTTTTTTCGGAGTTCGACATTTTGTGTGAGTTAGTGTGTTGATTATGGACCACTATAACTATGGATCACTATAACTATGGATCACTATAACTATGGATCACTGTGACTATGGCTCACTATGACTATGGCTCACTATGACTATTGGTCTTGAGTGACTTGCTGGAGGATCACGTGAGAATGAAAATTATTCAGTTTCCAAAGTTTGAAATGCCCTGATGTACTTTTTATTAAAAGACATGCAAAAGGTATGCAAAAGGCGAGCTTTTATAGCAGGGCCCATTTGGAAATCCGCATGATTGCGTCGTCCTGCACGCAGCGCAAAAGATAAAAGATAGTGTTGCTTCAGGCACACAAGGCGTTCGAAAAAACACTATCTCAAATTGGTGAGGCACCTTAACCCGCCCCATATACACTCCCATGCAAATTGTCGGCATTATCTTTCCAGTGAAAATTTTCAAGGCATCTACTAAAGCCGGTTACATGCAGGGTCCTCGAGGCGTCCAAGTTTCCATTTCTTGAGTTGGTCCCATTCTTTCTTCGCTAGCTGTTCTCCAGACAGGAAGAGATGAGATAAGACATGGCTACTATTTTTAAGGCGGTGATTTTTAAGATTACGATTACGAAATCTTTTTCAAAAAGATCGGGTTTTGAATCCTTTTTTTTGAATTCCTTTTTTTTATTAGGAAATTGGTGGATTTTTTAGTGAACTTTTGGTGAACTTTTGGTGAACTTTTGGTGAACTTTTGGTGAACTTTTGGTGAACTTTTGGTGAACTTTTGAAGAGGGTTGCCCATTTCTCCTTCAACAGATGATTTATCTGGAAACCCTTTATCCATGCAGACGCCGTAAAGATCTTCATGCAATGCAACCAAAACGGGAAAACAAGAGATTATGTTCCGAAGCTGGAATTTTCTGATTTGGCGTTATCTGAAAAGCTCATGGTGGTGTTCGCTGCACAGGTCGCTTATCGGGGAAGCAAGGCGCGCCGAAGCGCCGCTTTTTAAGCGTCGTACCGCCGCACCGTTTGTGCGATAGCCATTGCTGTGCGTGACTGTGCGTTTGTTTGTCATGTGATCCACAAAGCGCATGTGACCTTAGTCACGTGTCTTTTTTTTCTTACCAAGCGAATGCACGTGACGAGAAGTTTGTCCATCTCGGACGACATGTTCACGCCTCTGCACACGTGATGCCCCTCCACGTGACTCTCCTCCACGTGACTCTCCTCCACGTGACATGCGACTATGTCATACAGCGACAAAAAATCTGCATCAGTCACCAACTCCATGTTTCCCAGAACCCTTCGTCAGTGTGTTAGAACCCGAGTGGGCGTACAAGTCCCAAGATTGAGTTATGCTCCACAAACAGCATTCCGTCTTCCCGGCCTTCGCTACAACACCACCAAAGCAGAAGCAACCCCAAAAGATGACAAGGACGCCAACGCAGAGGCCCAAGCCGAACAAGGCAATGGCGAAACCGCCGAACCCGCCGAGCCCTCTGAAGTCGACATCTTGAACCAGAAATTGACCGAAAAAGATAAGGCATTGGCCGAGATGAAGAACCATTACGCTCGGGCCATCGCCGATTTCCGCAACTTGCAGGAAACCACCAAGAAAGAAGTACAAAAATCCAAGGACTTTGCGCTCCAGAAATTCTCCAAGGACTTGTTGGAGTCCGTGGACAACTTCAACTTGGCCTTGAGCTCCGTCAACGAGGAGACGTTGGGGGCTAATGCCGAGATGAAGAACTTGTTTGACGGAGTATCCATGACCCGCAACGTGTTTGAAAAAACGTTGGAAAAACACGGAATTGTCAAGGTGGACCCCGTGGGCGAGGCCTTTGATCCTAACCAGCACGAGGCCGTGTTCGAGGTGCCTCAGCCCGACAAAGAGCCCGGCACGGTTTTCCACGTGCAACAGCACGGCTACACCTTAAACTCGCGTGTCTTGAGACCGGCCAAGGTCGGCTTGGTCAAGGGCGACAACTAGTCTGTATATAGTCCATCTTGTATATATCACAGCAGTCTGCTGCCATAGATAATAAATAACAGAGAGAAAGAAGAAAGAGGGAAAGAGGGAAAAGAGAAAAGAGAAAAGAGAGAAAAGAGAAAAGAGGGAAAAGAGAAAAGAGAGAAAAGAGAGAAAAAAGGATCATCGATTAAATCAGCTTGTGGATTTGGTTTGGGGTTTCAAGATTTTCTTATTTTCCAATAATGGTTAAGCTTCAAAACGATTGGAGCTTGTTTAGGTAAACCAAAGAAAACAGTAATGAACCGGTAGTGAAACATGAAACAGTACTAAAACAGTACGAAACATGAAACTAAAACAATATCTCTTTCCTGCAGGCATGAAGACCAAATTGATGTTCTTCAACACGGGCACCAAGTTTTCCCTGTTTCTGATTAAGTAGTCTTTAAAGTGGTCATGACCACCTGTTAGTATAGAAGCTATATCACCAAGAGAATTACCTTTATTAAATACCAACATTTCATGAGCATCTCAATTCAATCGAGTTTCATAATCCCACTAATGCTTAACCCTTGAGGCATTCTTGAACCAGTACACCCTAAGATTTCACTTGTAGGATTATATCACTAAGATTAGCAGTAGTAGGCATTGGAGGTAGTTCAGGAGCAATGAGGAATAATTGTGTTCTTATACATTTCCTTAATTCTTACTCTTGTAGATATCTTTATGATATGATATAAATATAAGACACTATGTAGGAAATGGAGTACACTATGTAGTGAAAGAGAGTGATAAAAAGGAGGGAAAACAAGGGGGGACTCCCGCATTTATATATTGCGTTGGTTGCAATTTGGTGCGGGGGTTTCCCAAGGTGCATATCGGGTGGCGACATGCGCGTGCATTGGCTGCGATTCCAAAAGAATATATAAGGACGCGATCCCCCACAGAATACCTTCCCATAATTTTTAGTGTTTTCTTTCTTCTTCTTTTTTTTTCTTCTTCCTTTCCTTTCCTTTCCTTTCGTTTCCTTTCGTTTCCTTTCCTTTCCTTTCCTTTCCTTTTCAATCTTCCCTCTCCTTTTCCTTGCCCGAGTGTGAAGTTGACATGAGTGGTTACTGCCGATTGAATAGTCTGGACACCAAGCTTAATCATGGAATTGCCAAAAGTCCATAAAGTCAAGAGGACTAACACTAATAATACTAAGTTATTGAAACTTATGGAGAAAGGTGTACAACTAGAATTCTTAGGTTGAACATTCAAATACCTAGAAAATGAAGGCATGATAAACAGGTTTTTTATTCAACTCATGCTGCTAATAGAGGTATCACGCACGAATCAATTCTCGGCTGAAAACTACGTATAGCGTACGAAAGCTAACACCAGATCAAAGGACTGCGTCCAAACAAAAATCAAACTAGGGGGCTCCGTCGGTACAATTCTTTCTTGATCGCCGGAAGTAAATGGGGCTTGGCAGACCTCGGGTGTGCATGCCTAAAACTACAACAAGGGCCCTTAGTCATTCCACTTTGCATGGCTTGATGAGGTTGTGAGTGCAACTCCGCACAGTGTCGAGCCTATTTAATGCTTCCAAGTGGACATTTCCTTCGCTTACAAGAAAAATGTCCGGGTTATCATCTCCATCTTTTAAGGTGGGACAAACAAATTTTAGAATTCATGTTTTCTTCAATTGCCATATCTGATGGTTATATGGTTCAACATTTTATGCATTAACAAGAATATATAACTATGATTTTACTGATAATAGTCATGGATTTATATATAATATGTTATTGATGAGGGTCATAAATATTCACATAATAAAGGAAATTAAGGGGATTGTCCAAGACCTTCATTGGCTTGATCATCATTCCTATTGTGGGAAATGCAGCAGAGCATGCTACGGCCATCATCGTGGCCATCAAAAAAAGATGGGCCTCGCCATTGGCGTAGCTGTGGGTTCTTCTACTCCAAATCGCGCTTTTTTGCACGCCATTCATGGTGATTATTGGCTGGATTCTTGATGTGCCCATGTCGTTATACTTCTCCACGTTTGAAACGGCCATCAATATAGGAAATTAAGCATCAAGATAAAATGTAGTATTAAGATAGTTATTTATTAATATAGGGTTAATAAGAATAGAATGAAGAATATGATATACTGTATAGGAATAATGTATAGGAATAATGTATAGGAATAATAACCCAGTCGAAGGCCAGGATTCCATAGGCCCATTGTCCTCGGTTATCAACGGTATTTCCGAAAAGAGGTTTCCATAGTCAATAAGACGCTCAAGTTGTGGCGGTTTCTGGTGGTGATGTTGTTTTTGGACCTGAAAAGACTCTCGTTGTCATGTCTCGGCTAAAGAAAGATTGGGCCTATATGTATATAGACAAACCAGACCATTTTACTAATATGCAGGCTGGGATTTGTTTTTAAAAACTAGTATATAGAAATATAGACTATACACTATTAGACTGATTATACAGACGATCATGGAGACCTGTATATAGAGAGTCTGACAATGTAACTTCAAGCATCCAATTGCGATGCACGTAGGTTTATTCTTTAATTATCTTTTTCTGCTAGTTTTTTTTTTTTTGTTTTTTTCTGCTAGTTTTTTTTCTTTTTTTTTTTTCTACTGATTCTACGGCTGGAATGGAAAAAGTGGTTTTCGAAGTAAAATCAAAGAAGGGTCTTCAATGAGATTTTCTGAATCATGCATCTAAAATCATTCAAGTTCGCGATTTCTATGGCTACTCTGGATTTAAAACTGTTGAGCGTGTGTATGCAGTACACGTGCCTGCATATATGTGTGTCCAGATGAAACAGGTCCTGGTCTTTTACGTGCAGGAGCCATAGGGAGCCACCGGGTGGCGTGGCCCCGAAGGGCAACGGCGCGAATATATAAGAAGGAGGTCCCGCTCATAGGGTTTTACGGGTAACAATCCAGCTCAGTTAAGAAAAAGTATTAGTTTACGGACAGACCAGTACACCCTAGATAGACCAGTACACCCTAGATAGACCAGTACACCCTAAGCTGACTAGAGTGTTAGAAACCAATATCGTAATAGTTCCAGCTTATGAACTAACCAAGGGTTAAAGTCCAACAATGTGAACAAAAGTGTCTTCTTGTACGATCCTGCATATATGCCTGGTCGCTCACTGAGGATGCAGTTTCGATTGAGCTGTTTCAAGTACAGTCTTGAAAATAAAGTAAAGAAATTTTAAAAAATAAGAATCGAATTGAAAAATTAAAATATGATTTTATCGTCAATATTTGCTGGTAACCTTATCCAGACTTATGTACACTTTTCCATACTTGCCACTTTTTCTACTTGATTCTCCTTCTCTCCATTCGCACCCTCACTTTTTGTTTCTCACTTTCTGACCCTCACTTTCTGTTTCTCACTTTCTGACCCTCACTTTCTGTTTCTCACTTTCTGACCCTCACTTTCTGACCCTCACTTTCTCATTCACTAATCTGCTTTTGAGACCCACACTCACTTTCTCACTTTCTCAAGTACAGTCTCGAAATCTGATACGGTAGTATCATTGGTAATTAATAACTCCTTTAAGAAGGCTCGTTGTTTTTTAGTCGTAGTCATATCTTTTCTTATTCGGCTCCTCTAGACTAATACTAGAAGTGCCTGTTTGTCTCTTTTGGAAAGTCAACTGATGATCCTTTAACATTCGCTTGTTGTTTATTCCCTCCGCTAGGAACACGTCCTCTTGATAGATGAGAAGTAGCTTTTTTTAGACAAAAGCCAATGTTAGACGAGAGAAAGACAATGTTAGACAACACTCTCCTCCAACATTGTTTTGAAGAAACAATGTCCATGTTGTTTCATCTGGACGTCCTGCGTGGGCATGGATGACACAAATTCAAGTGGCCAACCTCAAGCTTCATGGTGTTATCAAAGAACAAGATCAGACCCTGCCGTTCATTCCTAAAGCTAAACACGTGGTGGTAGATTCCGAATGGGTAATTTTCAAGACTCACTGCCCTGGCGTTTTTGTTTTGCAAAGGAAACTGGGCGCCGTGGATGGCTTTTTGTCCAAAAGATAAAAAGTAAAAGACCTCTCCGTTGTCTCGTGTACAACAGTAGCTATAGAGAGGCCACATTAGGTCATTGGATTTCATGTAGAGCCGCCAAGGGTCAGAGAGCCGTAAATGCCACATTTCAGGGCTCAAACCTGGGACAGCCAAATCAACCAAGACACATCGGTTAGCCAGGACAGCCAGGACAAATGGCTCAAGGTGGGGCTCATTTTGGCCATAGACACTCTGGGTGCCGGATCTTATTATCTTTCCAAAAACCTCCATGATACCTTTGGGATCTTATTTGAATTTCGATAATTCAAATCATCAAAATTGATTGCAGAGTCTTATTCATGCTTGATATTTTCCTGTAGTAGATGAATAACTTATTTTAAAGTTGGGTCTGAACCTCCTAACTTTAAATCTTTCCCTAGGATCTTAGTCAATACTCAAACATTTTGATATTTCCACACTCCCTTACTCACCATGGGCTTGGGTTCCAGTACTTCCAATCATTGGTGATTGTCACGTGATAGCGTTGTGTCAGGGACACTTGTCACGTTCAGCATGGCACCATGCTCTGACCCCAGTTTAGGAGGTTTTTTAAACGTATTGATCATCCGGATTGGAATCGAGCCTTCTTTTGTTTAGCATTCCTTTCGTAGGAGTTGTAGAACGTCAAAAAAATAGTTGTAGAAGATATGAGTAGGCCAAAAAAAGTTGTAGAAAAGTCTTGGGGGAACGGGTGTATTTATATTTCTGGAGGGTGGCGCGAGTGCGGGGCGCGATTTGCAGCCACCAAAAATCCCTCACGAATTTGCCTATAAAAAGACCATCCGCACTCCAAAAAAATGCCCCCCTACTCCAATAATCAGCCTCTTGTGCGAGCATTATAAAACCCACCAAAACAATGTTCAATCCTTTTATAGGATAGGTTGAAAGAAGACTATGCAAAAAGTTGCAATGCCTCGTTGACGAGGGGTTTCTCCTTACCGAGGCTTTGGTCTGACCCATCCATATCAACGATGCTCAACAATCAGTGCTACTCCTGGTACTACTACTGGTGCTACTCCTGGTACTATAGAGAAGAACTACCAAGAATTAATAGCGGGTGGTGGGGTTTATGTCCTTTATATGGTGCGTGATGATTAGCAGCCAGTGCTAAACTGAGACTTTGCACACTATATAAGGAGGAAAGGATCTGCACGATTGTCGTCTTTGAAGCCAACATTTTCTTCAACTAGTCTTCTTAGTTTGGAGCCCAAGATTCCAAAAATATTTCTACATCATATCGTGAAGAGCCAAGAAGCAATTTCGAATTGAGCACCAGTTTTTTCCCTAAACAGCATTTTCTTTGAACAACAGTTTTCTTTGAACGCCGTTTTTCTCTGAACAACAGTTTTTCCTTTGAATTATGAGCTGCAATTCATCCGGAGTCTTGTATCCTCAAAGCTCAAGATCTCTTCAGATCGAAGCTCAAGATCTTCCAGATCACATCAATGATTGGGATCAACTCTGCAAAAGTCACCCATCAATATTTGGTAATGATTTTGATGGTTCCACACTTTGATAATTGAACAGTTTAATCTTTTGGAGGGTTCTTCCATTGAATATGGCGTGGGTTCTTACCTTTACGGTATCTGCAGGACCGAAAGAAGTTTACTTTCGTACCTCCAAGAGTCAGATTGGGAGCCACTGTCCTGGCCTTTTACAGGGGTGTACCTGTTCTGAAATCCGTTGATATATTGTGATGATGGAATTCGGGTTTGTTGACTATAGTTGAATTTTCAGTGTGGATGGCTGCAACCCTCGGAACTGGGACCGGGGGGAGTGCGGCCGGAACTGGGACCGGGGGGAGTGCGGCCGGAACTGGCAGGCACACCACTATAAAAACTCACACAGGGCGAACATTCATTTCAAAATAAATCGAAATGATCTCCGGAACTCAAAATTTTCAGAACAATCTTTTTTATAGCCCTAGTATGGAAAAAATGTGGGTTTGCATTGGGCCTTTTTCTGCTGAGGTAGCCGGGTGTACGGGTGTTTTGGCCGCGATTCCGGGGGTCCTCTCTTCTAGTCTGACCATAGACAAGATCATAAGCAAAGTCATGGAGCTCCACCTCAAAGTCCCCAACTCAAAGTCTTCAACACAAAAGATTCAGTTTTTTGTTTTTGTTTTTAAAAAAACCAGGAATCCCGTTTTTTTTGGGATCCTGAAAAAAAGAGGTCGCACCCGGATTCGAACCGGGGTTGTTTGGATCAGAACCAAAAGTGATAACCACTACACTATGCAACCGCTTGAAATTTCATAAATTTTTTTGCAGACTCACAAACCAAATTAACCCGGAAGATTGCACATCCGTACATTCGGCGCCCATCGCCATACCCACACTGCAGACTTCCACGCCATGCTTTTCCTCCGGAAAAACGCCGCCAAAGCCGTGACTACCCGGCGAAGCTTTCAATTGCCTCGCACGTACCGGCCCGAAACCTTTCGTGAAGATGTGCTCCCGTTTGGGCGCAGGATGGGCATCTGGCTCCAATCGCTCCGGCAAAACAGGCTCCGAGAGCTCCAGCGCCAACTCATCGACTTGCACTTCCCCCAGTCCCGGCACGTGACCGTCGAAGAAGTCACCACGCCCATCGACGCCGAAAATCACATCAACGAAGTGGTTTTCCGCGTCCACAACAACGGCCAGTACCCCACGCAGCACATTGTTTTCATTCATGGGTACGGAGCGTCGTTGGGGTGTTTTGCCCGGAACTTCCACCTTGTGGATGAGCTCAAAGGAGCCAAGACCAACTACGTGGTGCATTTTTTAGACAATGTGTCGTTTGGGCTCTCGTCAAACCCCAAAGTTCCCTCCATAGCCAAGAAAGGATACTGGCTGCGAATTCCCCAGGTGGATTTTCTTCAAATGGGCCCGGGGGCCAAGCCTCCGGTTTTTCACAATAAGTATTACCAAAAATTGGAATATTTCAAGGTGGATGTGGAGAAACGGCGGAAACATGCCGAGAAATTGGAACCCATTCTCGAGGAGATGCAGGAATATTATGTGGGAGCACTAGACAAGTGGCGGCGGCGGTGGAAAATCAACCAGATCGATCATTTGGTGGGACATTCATTTGGAGGATACTGGAGTGCATGCTATGCTATAAAACATAGTCACTCGGTTCGGAACTTGGTGCTTTTGTCTCCTGTGGGGGTGGAGAGGCATGCTGCAGCCATTGGTGCGAAAGGTATAAATAGGGAGGAATCCGCCCTTGATGCGAAACGTATAAAGAAGGAGGAATCCGCCACTGATGCGAAAAGTATAAAGAAGGAGGAATCCGCCACCAGCGGAGAGAAGCAGGAAAAAAACCAGCTCCTGGTGCAAACCCCTCTGTTGGACCCCACCAGCTACAACTTCCTCGGCAAGTTCCCCAACTTGTCCCGGAAAACCACGGATTACTGGTACAATGTGCAGCCGTACCTCCCCCGGCTCCTCAAGTGGATGGGGCCCTTTGGCGTGCAAAAATACCACCACATGTGGTACTCCAAGCTCTTTGCCATCAATTCCGTGGTGGAGAAGCTTGGCGGCGCACACAAAGTCATGAACAACGAGAAGCAACTTGTGTTTGGAACCAATGCCGAGGTGTCTTTGCTCATAGAGTACCTCTACAACTCCATCACGTCCGGCACCCACTCGGACATCCACGTCAAGTACCTCTTGACACCCGCCACCACCAGCAGATGGCCATTGTACGATAAGTTGATGGCAGCACCACGGCTTCCCAACTGCCACTTTATATATGGCCAGTACGACTTCATGTGTGCAGAGGCGGGGGAGAAGTTGGCCCTGAGACTCCGTGAAAAGGGCACCAATGCTGCTTTCCATGAGGTTCTGCAGGGAGGCCATAATCTCTACATCCAGAATCCTTTTGGCACCAACGAGCTATTGACCCGGATATTTAGAGAGTGAGAAAAGTCTTTCAGAAGTCACTCAAGAGTCACTCAAAATGTCACTCAAAAGTCACTCAAAGAGTCACTCAAAATGTCACTCAAGAGCCACTCAAAATGTCACTCAAGAGCCACTCAAAATGTCACTCAAAATGTCACTCAAAGAGTCACTCAAAGAGCCACTCAAAGAGTCCCAGCTGCCCCATACCAATATCTTAGGGTGTACTGGTCTATCTTTAGAATTGGAGTTAAAGTATACTAACAATGCCTTAGCTGTGTCTGAATTATCAGCTAAACTTTTATCTAGATCTGGAAACCAAAACCCTCTATTTTCTCTTTTTTCTTTTCCTACCCCAACAAATCAGTAAATACAGTAAAAAGAGTAAAAACATTAAAAACATTAAAAACTGTAAAAAGACTGTAAAAAATGGATTCAAAGATATTTTTTCTGGCCAAACGCTTTATGTTTTTATTTTCCTGCATATAAGAAGAATTTTTTTTTTCTCTGGATTTTTGTCATTTTTCACCAGCAATAGTGCTTACACTTTTTTTCCACAGGAATACCATAAGGTTTCTTTTAGTCCACTTTTAAAGGTTGGGTGTGGAAGAAATGGCTGCAACCCCCGGAATTGCTGCGCGGCACACCCGTGCACCAGACAAGGTCAGCAGAAAAAGGCCCAACGCAAGCTCCCTTTTTTCCATCATACTAGGATATAAATTAATTTGGTGGAATACTGGAATTCCGGACATTACAGTGGATATTTTAAAGTGTAATTCTTTAGCGTGAGTGCTTGGTTATACCACCTACGCTGCGAATTCCGACCGCGCCCTCGGATCTCCCCCGTTGAACTTTAACCCTTGGTTAGTTCAACAGCCCAAACTATTACGAAATTTACTTCTAGCATCCTGGTTATCATGGCACTTTATTGTCACGTCACCAAGCCACCCGGTGGCTTCTGGCGGCTCCAGCAAGAGGCCAAGATCGGATTCATCTGGATATACTTATATGCAGGCAATACACGTATACACTCCTATACACTCCCATACACTCCCATACATTACTATACACTCCCATACACTCCCATACATTACTATTCCCTCCTAATACTCTTGCTTTGACTAGTTGCTGGGCTGAAAGCTGTCGTGCATATACTAGACTTGTTTTATAGTCTCCTGTGTACTGCACATAGTATACCTTGGACTATTTAGTGATGGAGTGTAATTTTTCTTTTATTCTTTTTTTTTCTCTAATCTTTCCATCATTTACTCCACCATTACAATTTCTCTGCCTTTCTTGGAGTGTGGTATGATCCATCTAGATAAGGTGACCAGAGGCCGAGAGAGCGGGGCCTCCACTATATACAGGAAAAGTCCCGGAAACTCCCCGGAAAAGTCCGGGAAGACTTCTATATATAAGTGAGTTCCCCCAGGATCCGAATAAATAAAATGAAGTATTTAAGAATACCCCAGTGGTGTGGAGTGGACGATGTGTGGACGTGACTAGTGGCTGTGGACGTGACTAGAATGTGTACACGTGACTCTACACGTGACTGTCGCGTTATACTCCACGATATCTGCAAAATGATGCTTTAGCCCAGACACTCTTAGATAATCAATAACTTTCCTTTGGCAATGGAAACGTCTCGCTTGATGGGGTCGCCGCAAAGAGGCCGTGGTGGATATACAGGCCGCAAGAGACCGCCGCTCCTCTCTGTGCCCAGCAAAATGTCGTTCCGGAGCACCATTTCGCTTGATCCGGCTTTGGAACATCATGAGCTCGGGGCTCTGGATGCTTGCGAGCTCCACATCAACCAGAATTACCGCCGGCCGCTCGATCGCCTTGCGTACTTGGCGTACTACTTTCCTATTTTGAGGTGGTTGCCCAATTATAGACTGGATTGGCTTGTGGGCGACTTTCTTGCGGGCGTTTCGCTTGCTAGCTTCCAGGTCCCGCTTGTGATGTCATTTTCAACATCTTTGGCCAAACTTCCGCCGTTGGTGGGACTTTATAGCGTGGTGGCAGCAGCGGCCTTGTATGCAGTCCTCGGTGGAGTCCCCACGTTAATAGTGGGCCCACTGCCCAGCACAGCCGTTTTATATGGCCAGGCTATACACACTCTCCAGGATACTGGCTTTGAGTTGCTGGCGGTGCAGGTGAGTGCCATTCTTTCAACGGCCATGGGAGGCATTCTCTTGACTGCAGGCTTGATGCGGTCCGGGTTTTTGGCCCGGGTGCTTTCCCGGGCTCTCCTCAAGGGTTTTATCGGAGCCATGGGCATCATCATGATCGTCAATCAGCTCGAAATCCAAATGGGCTTGCAGGAGCTAGCAAAAAAACACCCCAGTCACACTATCGTGGAGAAGTTGCGCTTCGCCGGGGCGCACGTGACCCGGGCCCACCAACCCACGGTTTACCTTACGGTGGTGACGTTAATTGTGGTGCTTTTGATCCGGAAATTCAAGACCTTGTTGCAGAAACGAGGGTCGACTCTGGCCGTGTACATCCCAGAGCTTTTGGCCATGGTAGTGGTGGCCACCATTTTTTCCTACATATACGACTGGGAGTCGTATGGAATAGCCATAGTGGGTGAACTCCAAAGCAAAAGGGACACCAGTACACCTGCTTCGGTGATTGTCAACCCATTCAATTCTTCCACCATGCCGCTTCTCCAAAAAGCGTTTTCCACTTCGGTCTTGTGTCTGATCTTAGGGTTTTTCGACTCCACCACCGCGTCCAAGGCGCTCAGTGCAAAATACAACTACAACGTCTCGTTCAACCGTGAGTTGATTGCTCTTGGAGCAGCCAACGTGGCCGTGGGGTTTGTAGGAGGAATGCCGTCTTTTGGGGCGTTGGGCCGGTCCAAAATCAATATCTTGGCCGGTGCAGTGTCGCCACTTTCCAGTGTGTTCATGGCCTGCGCAGTGGTCTTGGCCATTCGCTACTTACTCCCATGCCTCTACTACCTTCCGGAGTGTATACTCTCGTTGAGTACTACAATCATAGGAATTACGGTGATTGAAGAGGTACCGCAGGATCTCAGTTTTTTCTGGCGCATTAGGGGCTACGAGGAAATTGCCGTTCTAGTGGTTGTTTTTGCAGCCACCATTTTCTGGAGCGTGGAAACTGGCGTCGTTTTGGGCATCCTGATTGCAGTGATTCGGATAATCCACAATGGCACCCGGTCCCAGATTCATTTGCTCGGGCGTATCTCCAATACGTCTGTTTTTCGCAATGCGGACGAGCTTATAGAGGAGAGTTTCATGGCGGACGAGTCCCCCGATTTTGACTTTGGCTCCAAATCTCCTTCCAAATCTCCCTCAAAATCTCCCTCAAAATCTCCCTCCAAATCCCTCAAATCCCCCTCCAAATCTCCCGAACTCCCCGGTTCGCCCTCCAAAACATTTACACCTTCCTTGAGCTCTCCTTATCGGGCAACAGACAATGAACTCCTTTCTAATTCCCTGGAGCAGGCGGTGGCAGAGATTGAACACATTGAGGGAGTACTTATCGTGCGGATCCCCGAGCCGCTTAACTTTGCCAATATTGGAGACCTCCGGGCCAAGTTGACCCGACTCGAGAAGTTCCGCTCTCTCCTGGTGCACCCTTCGCAGCCAGAGTACATGAGCAGCTTCTCTACGCGGTACGTGGTGTTCGATTGCAAGGGCATGACGTCACTCGACGCTTCCGCCACACAGGAACTTTACGAAATCGTGGGCCGGTATACGCAGGACTTCCCCGTTGCTTTCAGTCGGGTTTCTACGGCTCCCAGGGTTAGGGATAAGTTGAAGAGACTGGGGATCCGGGGGATGGTGAACGCGTGTATGCAGGACGCACGATTTTCAAAGTCTAATGTTGCAAATTCCATTGTTGCAAATTCCAGTGTGCCGAGTTCAAGCGGGCTTGGGCGAGGTTTTTTCTTAAGTATTGAGGAAGCACTTGCATGGATTCCCCAGGAGCCATAAACGTTTTTTTTTTTGGGGGTGGATTTGGTGGTGTTTGGTGGTAGGTCTTTTGGAGGTGGGTGTTTGGAGGTGGGGCCGCTTACTGTGCTGTGTGCAGTCCGCTGCGAAGCCAATATTATTTTACTGATGCATCATTCGCTGCTCACTCACCAAGTCAAGAGACAGACCAGTCTAGACAAGAACTGGTTTGAAATCATCCCTGTTTCAGAATTGTTTCAGGTAAATCCACTGTTTCAGAATTGTTTCAAGTTTCAGAACTGTTGCTGTTTCAGAACTGTTTCAGGGTTCAGTGTTACAGTGGCAAGTGAATCATGATGAGGTCCCATTTCACACTTGCAAGGACCAACTACGAAATAACACGCCACTTTTGCAGGTCACAGCACTTGAAAACCAATAAGTTCCAGTTCTATGACCTAATAAAGAAAAGCAACCGCCACCCCCTGCACAGTGTGCTGCCGACAAGCGCCGGCGGCCAAAAGGAGACCAGTGGCGACATTCGAAGTGGCAACATTCAAAGTGGCGACATCCAAAGTGGCGACATCCAAAGTGGCGACATTCAAAGTGGGGAAACGAAAAGTGGCGACATTCAAAGTGGCAACATTAAAAGTGGCGACATTCAAAGTGAAGAAACCACCCAAATAAACGCGTCGTTTCTGGGCAACTACACCATCGACAAAGCCAGTGCGGAAGAGCGCATTCGCAAAGTGTTTGGAGGCCGGATTGCGGGCGAAGACCGGCAAAGTTCCAGCCGGCGCGAAATCGGCCAGCCGCGGCTCATTGCAGGCGTCAAGGTGCCGGATAAGCCCAAGGAGCCCGACAATTGTTGCATGAGTGGGTGCATCAACTGTGTGTGGGAGATCTACAACGATGACGTCAAGGAGTGGAACACGCAGCGGAGCAAGGCCGCCAAGCGGATGGTTCAGCGAGGAGGCGTGTGGCCTGCAGACTTCCACCCTCCTGTGCAGTCGTTAGGCCCGGAGAACCTTCCAAAGTCGATTTCTAAGCAAACGGCGCCAGAGTCGGCCAAATCGGCAGAGGGCTGGGACTCGGTGCCGGTGCAGATCCGGGCTTTTGCCGAGATGGAGAAGAAGTTGAAGTCCAGGCGGAATCCGCAACGCAAGGGGGAGTCCAATGAGGTCTAGACAATTCGAAAATGACAGACTATGGATTACAATAGACTCATCGGTCAGCTAGATGACATAAGGACTGGGTCCTTCATAGAGCAACAGATACACAAGTGTTGATTAACTGTTCATTGAGAAAACATATTTAATCGGTGGGGATTTTTATCTTTTCTCGACTTTTAAAGAAATGCATTGTGAGATGAGAGCAGGACAGTCCTACTCGGTATAACCAGTGGATAGTAATATCGTGGAGGCCAATCCGCTCTCGACCAAGCTACTCGAGAATAAAGAATGGAGAATGGAGATTGGAGATTGGAGATTGGAGATTGGAGATTGGAGATTGGAGATTGGAGATTGGAGATTGGAGATTGGAGATATTAGATACTAGAAAAGAATAAAGAATGAAAGAAAAAAGAATGGATAAGAATCAAAAATAAATAAGTATAAAGTCAAGAATAAAGAAGTATACCTATTAATGAAAATAAAGCTAAAATCATACATATTGCTAATGTTAAATTAGGTAATTTTAATTGATGTATATATATTAATGGTGATCATATTGATATTGGTTTACTTATATATTGATTAGCAGCTAATATACTTAAAGATAATAGATAATATTATTATATGCTAATATAGTTTAATATTTATTTGATATAATGGTTTATATGAACCNTATATATTGATTAGCAGCTAATATACTTAAAGATAATAGATAATATTATTATATGCTAATATAGTTTAATATTTATTTGATATAATGGTTTATATGAACCTATAAATAAAGATAAGTAAAAAAAGATTATAAATAGATGATACTTTATCTACTATACTAATATAAGCAGTAA